>KZ872841.1:40863-53781 GCA_003456935.1 Machilis hrabei
CCTGGTTTATAAGTTATAATCGAAAGATGATATTCTACGAAATAAACACAGATGTAATTTTTACTTCAAACAGATGTCACATTTTATTTCAAATGGACAATACATTTAGTGTATCACATGTCTAATTTAATGTATCTTCAGTTCAATTGTTGTCTACTCACACTTCACACCAAATGCTCAAAATGTCCTCCACCTGCTTCAATGCACGCATGGACACGTCGGATCATGGACTGTCGCACCCTTTCAAAGATCACAGGATGGTTGCGAATGGTTTCGCACCGCATGCGGTGGGGAAGAGTCTCTGCATTTGAAATTACAACCAAAACTAGAGCTTTTAAGTGCCCCACAAATAAAAAATGTATTGAAGCAGGTGGAGGACATTTTGAGCATTTGGTCTGAAGTGTGAATAGATAACAACTGAACTGAAGATACATTACATTAGTCATGTGTCACAGTAACCGTAAATGTANTCTGNCNNTTTNAAANAAAATNTGACATCTGTTTGAAGTAAAAATTAAATCTGTGTTTATTTCGTAGAATATCATCTTTCGATTATAACTTATAAACCAGATATTTCCGGACATATGTTTATATGACTTTTTTTCTTGTCTAGATGTAGGGAATATACTCCCAAAGTTTTGCCGTATATTTTTGGGACATCCTGTATAATCTCGTAGCAGACCGTAGTAACCGATTGGAGGACCAATTGGTCCCATCATTTAGATGTGGTTGGTTGCCGAGTGGTTTCGTGCACATTCCCTTGTACTAGGCGGATTGATGTCGACGGTTCTGTGTTCGATGCTCACATGGGGTGAGAATATTTGAGGACTAATAATAGAAGGATAATGCTCTTTGAGTAAAGGACGATTGTTACTGGAACAACAAACAACATGCCCACTGTCAATATAAGACTCATATGGGTATTTTTAATACTTATTTAAAGTCCCTACTGCACGATACTTTCTCATGTCACGGAACAACTTCTCTTGACCACAGTTCATTTCCACAGCTGAATTGCATTTGACTTGTCAGTTAACTATAGCTACGGTTAGGTGACAGCCTCCAAGCTACCTTGAAGCAGCACAAGCCACAGTGCGAAAATGCTTCAGCGGTTAAACGGGTATTACATCTTGATTGTTACGTATTTTTCCGCGTTCACTGAAAGCGTAATAATCCCAATTCGGATTTACATTATTGCGATTCAAACCAGCTTGAACAATAGCTAAGATGACGGCAGCAATGCCAGCTCATTGGCATAATGAAAAAATTACATATTTAATGGTTGTATGAGGTGGATTATCCATAAAAAAATGTTTGGATTATACCACATAGAGTACTATGGGTTTTTACACAAAACATAAGATCAAATTCAATTTTGCCTGATATACTGAATCCAACAAACTTTAAGAAATGAACGTCACATTGCACATTTGATTTTTATTGTGTTATTAAAGAGTTGAATGATCACTCTGACAAGTGTAGGATCAAAATGTAAATTCCCTTGACTTCTCACATCTAACTTTTCAAACATCTTTAATTGGAATTCAGTCAGCCTAAGCTTTGATTATCGTCTAACTAGGTTACTGTCTAGATAGATTTATCATATTATGGGTTTCGATGGCATTTGTGCAGATTTAAAAGGTTTTGAATATTTTACAAGGTTCACAAATATACTCGTATTTGGTCCTATATGTTTCTAGAAAACATGAGGTTTTACGTATTGTATAATTCTTATCCTTTAGACTCACTTGTCCATTGGTCCAGAGTAAAACGCCTGGGCCATGGCGAAACCCTTCCTTCCATTCTCCTGAGTAACGAGCTCCTGAAGGGTATATAAACACTCCTTTTCCTTCTCGATGGTCGTTAACATAGGTACCCCCATAGCCACTATTCCTCTCAGGGCTGTAGTAACTCATTCCCTTAAAAAGAAATAGTAAAACAGTTCTATCTTTAGCATGTAGTTAGAAGTATTATGTCTGTAGTGGGATCAAATTAAATGTTCTAAACAATAAGCGCTACTACACTAGTTCTTTACACCCTCTCTTACATCGTCATGTAGTCTCTAACCTTTGTCTGTTTTACCGTTACATTACCGATCTTTGCTCTACTGCGCTCGGATCTCTGTTTCCTCCTGCTACTACTCATATTCGTATCCCTAGGCAAAATGTCTCATGTGATCCTTACATAGTCAAACTTTTATCCACAGAACTGCCTACTACAGTTCCGCATTTTATCCACGAGATTCCAAGCTCTGGAACTCTTTATCGTCAACTGTTTTTCCTGAAACGTACGGTCTTAAAACCTTCAAAAGTTCGTAAACACTTTCTTCCTAGTTCTATGTTCACTTTTGACACTAGTGGTGCTTTTTCACTACAGGCACCTACAATTTCGTGAGTTGCTTCATATAAACAAAAAGCTTTCACTTATAACTACTCCTCTTCAGATTGTACCTAGGTATAACTCACTCACCCACGTAAAAATAGCCATATGAATTCATTAAAATATACTGAAGATGCAGTGCTTTAGTAACTGATGGCTTGTGGACGAATACAGGTATACATGCAGTAGTTTTCAGTGGATGTTAGAGGTGATAAAAAAATATGTATGTACATTAGGAATAGGATATAGACTGGTAAACGATCGCTACTACCACACTTTAATCAATCGAAAAGCTCGAGGTAAATGAGATGGGTTTTAGAGGTACCACCCCATATATGTGAACAGTATTCCAAAGTTGGACGAACAACTTGTGCCTTGTTTAGTGGTTTAGTGTTGCTCTGCGGTAAAGTATTTTCCGGAGCAAAAAAAAAAGCTAACTTTTTGGAAGCAGCTTTACCTATAGCAGAAACATAGTCGTCCCAGAACAGATCAGAGGAGGGGGGTAATGCCTAATACTGAGAGCGAATCGATGTAGTTGATTCTGGCAAACAAGACAATTCTTACTCTCATGTTGAGAAGTTTACATTTACAACAATAAGCACCTGGATCCCCAGACGTAAAAATCGCTCAAAAATCACAAGGGAAGATGTCGTAATAGATGCACTATGTTCAAAGTGTATGTGGGCGCTTCTCGCTTAAGAACCTGATGACGCAAGTTGTACGGCAGCGTATCAATTTTTTTTTCTTATCCTTTGATATGTGCATCTCCCACAGAAGCTTTGAACCTACTGTAATTCTCCTGTTGAGATGTCTTACCTTTTAATCTTATAAACCTTTGAATGGGTTTAACGCAAAGTAGTGATTAACAAAAGAGCATGTGGGAGTAAGGCCTTTTTCACATTTTCCAGGCGATTATTGCATACGAAAAGATATGTGTCTCTTCGGGTTCGTACTACCAGAGTTATGTTCGTCCGGACTCCAAATACGCCCGGATCTATTCACTACCTTATCCGAAGGCCCGTACGGAGTTTTTACCGTGTTGCACTCTATTTATGCGTTGTGTGCGATCCGTCGTCCTTGAGCACTTGTAAACGTTGGTGATATACAGATTAAGTCCACTGTCCATGTGTCCAAGGCAAAACTGAGCAAATAATTGTGAACAAAGCAAATCTGGGTAATCGTCACTCCGGATGCTCGTCCGGACGGACAACACCACCTGCTTTTGTGACTGAACGAGTGGTGTTCATCTGAGAGTTCATTCGGATGGACGAATGACCGAAAAGTGTGAAATAGATCTAAGTTTCTGAACTTCGAGTAAGAGAAAAGAGGTTGCTCATTTTTTTTCCCTTTTGCATATTATGCTGGACTCCTACTCTGCATCGTACTTAAATGACCCATCAGGTGTAGATAGAACGTTAAACACTACATATCACCAACATCAACCTACTCTGCCTTCCCCAAAACTTGAAAGAAATACATGTCTGTAAATTAACTATTTCGTCTTGAACATTAAAGTAATGGGTCCTTTTTAGAGTCCAGCTTCAAAAATTATGAATGGTGTGGAATGCTTTGTTACACTGAATACAACCATAACTTGTGAACACTCATCAGACAGGCCCATGTTGTTGTCGTCAAACAATGTGTAATGTAGCTGTACAGTTCTTCGCGTAAGTTTGTCGTAAACTATCTTATATGAGCTGTAGCTGCATTGTTAAGCGGATGGTATAGACTATACACTNCAGCAGAAAACACTGTTGGGCCTCCTCTGCGAGCTGGCCCCATCCGAGTTATGGAATTCATCCATTTGTCGTTGATTTTATAACAGACATGATATTTCTAACATCTAATTATCCAAGTTCTGTTAGAACGGACGTGAACTACCAGACTCACAATATAAAATAAATTACGGTTTGTTCAGTACATAATGAGAACGTAAGACATATCTTATAGACTTACTAATAAAGCGTGTAGTATACAAAAAATTATAACTATATTTATGACTGCCATTACAAACTTACGTAACAGCTGTTTACCTCATGTTTGTGTTCTATAAAGAATTTTAAAGGTTACACAAACCTTGTTTAAACAATTTACCAAAAGAAGACATTCAATAGTTATACCATACCTCTCCGTGCTTCAACCCCATTTTCCATCCACCAGTGTACACAAGATTACCGACTTTGTCGTAAAGAATTCCTTTGCCATGGCGCCATCCTTTCTGTACTTCTCCTCTGTACAGTATACCATCGGGCCATTTTATTTCTCCATTCCCATTTGGAAAACCATCAACAAAATCACCCTGAAAAAATGTTATAAATTAATACAGTAGCAGNGGTATGTATAAATATCGGTTTCTCAATTGTGTCCCCCAAATTAAATCTACATTTTCATTTTACCCCACAATCAAAAAGAGAAGTCTTTTGTTGGGGTCACGAGTACACCAAACATTTAAATTGGCACGATTTAATTCGCTTAGGCTATATCCTTCTAAAACGAATATATTTTTTGGTCATCTTTTAAAACTTATCTTCTTAATTCAGTTTTTTAGACCTCTCCTACCGAAGGATCTTCTCGTGCTGCAAAATTCATTAGGAGCAATCCGGTGAGAAAATATTTGTTGCGTTTCTCACACTTTAGAAACCAGATGTTCTCGTAGTTCAGAACATGCAACTTACACAAATGGCTGAAAATGGATATCTCATACTGCAGAACGTGCTTGTAAGTTCCAGCAACCAGCTTTACATCAGAGCTATATCTCCAACTGCAAGATAATCCAGCTATGATTAAAGCACCACACATTCTAGCCGCATGGCATCGTTAGTCAACTTCATTGGATCATGTGACAGTCTGTTACATGGTCCAGGATACTGTAATATAAGATTGCGCCGCCTTTAAGCTAAGGTGTAAACGTGAGAGTTTTATTGCTCTGGGATGTTGTTCAATGTGTTAACCATCTTGTGGCGGGCAGGTGAGTCATATATTTTGGGCGCAAGTTTGTTGTCGTCTATGGGAATAGTTTTCATTTAAGGTGTTGGCTATCTATTTATGTAGTCTTACTGAGATTTTCCGTGACAAATTGGTATATTTTTAGTTACCAAAGATATGTGTAAAAAAAATGGCAGCCTCCAGACTAGAATTCCCGAAGTTGTTCTTGACGCACCGACACATCGTTCATAATAGAGTATATGGAGTATTAAACAACTCTCAATCCAATCTTCCAAGCGTATTCGGCGCAAATGACCCTTCCGGTATCGACGTGCGTTTAAACTCACATTATTATCCAAGCGTATCGGTAAACGATCTTTATTGCTGATAACCGTACCTGAACATTTACGGCGATAAGTAAACATTTTTTAAATTAAATATAAACTTATCTGAAGGATCGTAGTGAGTTCTCTGAATTACAAATAAAAACACTGTCATAAGAAGTACCACATAATGAATAGAAAATATTTCTCTTGAAGTCTAGTTTTACAATTACGAACTTTGATAGTCCGTAATGTACGACTCACTATAGAAATAAAATCATAAAATGACCAGACATGATCTCACTAAATAAACGCCTCAAGACTCTGTAGTACAATACTGTTTGAGAACAGACATAGAATTGTTTTCTTCACGCCTAATTAGATTTCAGTTTGCCAATGAGCTGCTAGAACGTAACCGTGGAGATACAGCAAACATCAGCTGGTTTATAGGTATGAATCTTGATTAGCAGATTTTACAAACATGGGTAACTCTTCAAATAAGATACAGGCTTTAAGATAAACCTCCGATCCCCCTTCTGATGAACAGTTAATTCTAGAATAAAAAAAAATTGGGTTCTATTCTAAAAAATCTGTATGTAGTGACTGTCATTTATGTTGATGTTTGCGATGTTCGTTCGTCAATAGACCGGTAATTTGTGTCGACAGAGCCACTGGCTTTGGCGTAATTACCACTAACCAAGGTTTCAAAAACTCCGAGGACCTAATATGTTTATGTTTGTGATGGAGCTTTTGTGGTTTTTGCTGTTTAACCATGAAGAAAATTGAAAATCTAAGGGATGAACATTATTTAAAAAGAAGAGAGAGAAATAGTTTTAAAACACTAAAATGACGACAAAATTACTCTAACAATATGTAAAAATAACGAGACTGTGTACGATAATAACAAGGAAATTGACTAGACCAGGATCGTTATGAACAAAGGCGAGATAGATTAAATGTATAAAAAGTATGAGAAATATACAACAAAGGGAAGAAAACTGTAGATAATACAATAGAGTACTAACAGGCATGAAACAATATTAGGAAAGCGTGAACAACAAGTGAAGAACAAATAATTCTAAGATTAGGTATAGTACTTAGAAAGAAAGATTGTATTCATTATACGAACAAAATATTAAAATGTAATGGTATAAGTAAATAATACTTTAAGTAACCAGCTCTGTTAGAAAATAACACTGACACGGCGTAATGGTTCTCCCTCTTGAGCAATGCAATGGTCATTCTCATAAATTACAAATGTAATTATTGTTAATATTTATTGTTTTATTATAAAAATAGGTAATGATATGTGGTGCTTAATACCCGATCTACAGATCTTCGCGCTAACCTCTAGACCAGACATGTCGGCTTCAAAATAGGAGTCTCTATCTATATAGATTGTGTACTGGACATACAAAAATTTGCTCTCCTTTGGTGAGTGAAAACACATGTTACTCTACGAGCAGGCATGTGATATGCCTACAAGATATTGCAAGTTGACATTTCAGCCTATCAGAGTAAGTAAAGAAGCTTGTCTTCCTGGAAATGGTGTAATGTTAGTTTATTTTTAAGTNAAAATAATTGAAACTCAAGATAAAA
This sequence comes from Machilis hrabei, assembly GCA_003456935.1. Taxonomy (NCBI): domain Eukaryota; kingdom Metazoa; phylum Arthropoda; class Insecta; order Archaeognatha; family Machilidae; genus Machilis; species Machilis hrabei. Next base: position 48,090 of record KZ872841.1, read on the forward strand.
GTAGAACTCAACAAATAAAATACTCTTAGCCTTTAGCACAGGTTGTTAGGATATGGGTTGTTTTATGAATTGAAGGCCCCATAGCCTCTAGTATCGGGTTACTAGAGGCCTGCTTAAACGTACACAACCTTATACGAATCATTCCCGCTTAAACTAGTACATTACCTTATAGCTCACACCATCATTCCACGTGAGTGTGCCTTGGCCAGCCATCTCGCAACGAGACAAAGTTCCCGCGAAATGGTTACCGTTCTTAAACCGAACTTCTACTTCTTCATCCTCCAAATTGCATCTCCAGTCCGTAGATAAATCGTCTTCTTCGTCCGATTCCTCTAAGGTTCCTGGTGTCTCCTCTTCTTCCTCTTCAGCCGCAATATCTTCGTCTTCATCTATTGGTTTTCGAAATTTTTCGTCTTTCTTTTTTTGTTCCTTTTTCTTTTTCTCATCCTTCTTTTTAGAGTCATTCTTCAAATCATAAGACCCCACGGTGTTCTTCCTAAAGATGGACAACTTATCTGACTTCTCGTTACTGAACTTCCTTTTAGGAGCAGCGCTTTCTCGTCTTAATGCTACTGACGATAAAGACAGGGTGTTCTTTTTCTTGTCATATTCGTGGTGTCGTTCTTCTTCTTCTTTTTTCCTTGCTTCATCTTCAGCCGCTTTCTTCCTTTTTTCTTCCTCTTCTTGTCGCTCCTTTTCTAGCCTCTTTCTTTCTCTTTGTTGGAATGGTCCTCCCATTCCCCACCTGTTTAAAGAAAAGAATTAGCGTAATGATTAGCTAGTAAAAGATAATTGTGTCTGAAATGACCAGATTGAAGATATTCCAGAAGTTCATTGACGCCTGACAGTCATAAATTTACCATAAAAATCATATAAAATTGACTTACTATTGTCCGAGTGGGTTATCCGGGTTGCGGATAAAGCACGACGTAATTTCTGTAAAGATTTGTGTATTATTCTTGTGAACAGCGTATAGTTTGACTATAACTAGTGAAGTTAAAATGTTTGCATATCCTTCGCTTCATTTTCCACCACCTACAGTCTTTCTAGTTTGCCAGTTGCGAATTAAAGTGATTTTGTATGAAAATTGTGTATGTATGGACATAAAAAATGTTATAGTCGGCCTGTCTTTCACACTTTAATGGATCTATCGCAACAAAATAATGCCACACGTAAGGTAAGAAGTGACGAATTGACTCCCCACTGTAGATCAGCCCTTAATGTTTACTAAAATCATTCGTGTTTGATGCGAAAAGAGTAAAGTTCCCCGTGGTTAAGTTGCACACACAATGGTGTTCAATACGTGAAACACCTCCGACGGACGAAACTGGAAAAAATACTATCGTGCTAGGTACACTGTGTATGTTGATCCTCATACGGGTCAAGAGACAGGTCATTGTCAAAACTGACATTGCAGTACAGCATGGGGTTTGCAGAAACGATGTCTGAGATGGTAATGCTCGTTATCGCACCTTTTGTGGAGGCGGTGGGTTTTCACAGCTAAAGGCTCACAAGACACCGCCTCTTCGTTGAAGACTGTTGGACACTAAAAGGGTGGGGAAAGTGTGCTTATCCAGTGACTTTCCATTCCTGCTCCACCAACCACTCTACGTGTTTGGCAAAGGTTGATGGACATCTCGAAACTATTGTCCAGGACGATGGACGTGGTGTCACAGTGTGCAGTGATTTTCTTTGAAAAGAACAAGGGCCTCTTATTGCGTACTAACCAACGTATGGCCAGTTTGGACTATATTCTGCAATGTTACAACGGTTAGCTCAATTAGATTGGGTCTTTCAGCACCATAATACACTGACTAAGTCACTGGAACAATACTACAAGGTCTGGGAAACACGTTGAAAACTACATCCTTATCTAATAGCCGGGGATGCTTCAGTATCCTCTGTTTAAAGATTGTGAAATCACCACATTCATCATGGCTACATATACTTAACGATGTCAGAAGCCATCTCGTTAAATCAGTAGTATGGTTAACTCACCATTTTCGATGTGCAGCACGATATTAGTTGAGGCCATAATTCGCTGCTGTTTCAGCGAGTAATTACTGTTGCCTTAAGAGGAGACTGGACGATTTCAAACTTAGCACTGGGGAAAGGGACCGTGTGACTTTTTCTTTTGTTGGTTTTATACTTCTGTATTAATAAGAAAATTGAAAGAGGGTTCGCATACAATTTACTTTAGTTCTTAATTTATTTTACAATTAAAAAACTATTTAGCAATAAAATAAATAATGTGACATAAAAAGACTCCGCACTGACTAGTTTTCTCTTATTGAGAGTAGGCATGGAAGATTTGAAAGGTCGAATATGGATAAAATACCCATTTGTTCTGTCTCATTGATTCAAATAAAACTCTTACAACGCAATTTTACTAAGAATAATAATGTCAAACATATATGCCGAAATATGCACAAATTCTTCCCGAAAACACTGAAACGTTGACATTTCCTTGAGTTTGGCACCAATAATACTACGACGCAGTTGCTCATTCGAAAATTGAAACTTACACGAGATCATTATTTCTATCAGTGTCAGAAACAGTACTAGCATCATTGCAACTGTTTATTGTCTTTTTTGAGTTTCAAATGTTGACTAATAGCGTCAAGAGACATTATCGCGTATGATGTGGGCTTATTAGAGCTTCATTAGTGTAAACAACTCGGATTCTTTACAGTTATGGTTACGATACAGCGTTGCCACATCAGCGTTCTTCAGTTGATGTGACCCGAGAAACAACAAACAACATAATTTTCTACGAATTTATCTCTCAATTTTGTGGTAGCCTCTTCTTTCTTGATAGAAAATAGACTAGCGGAATAAATTCATCGGAAAATGTCTTTAAATGCCAGATGCATGCACTGGGACACCGAAAATTTAAATTCAAGGGTGTAAAACTTTAATGGGATTTTGTAAGTCGTGGTTTATAGTCAACAAATGGGTTTGCTTTTCATGAATGAGAGTGACTACATACAGGTTTTTTTTTAAGTTTTATATTACTGAGATTAGTAAAGTATATTGCTTCTTAACAGTACTAGTAACTAACATGAATTTATTTAATCAGTTGCAGTGTAGTTGTAATCCGTAGACAAGCAGATGGTGATGATAATGCATTGTTTTATGTTCCATTGACATCATTTGGTAATTAAGGGTAGTCAACCATGTATTACAATTTTTATGATAATAATATTTTAAACATTAAAAACCCAACAATAGGTGGGAATCGGTGTTCAGTACACCACGCAGATTGGCTCCATGGGCAGCAGTGCAGTGTAAGGCGTTTTTCGGGACCCGTTTAACGGGAATGTATTAATAGGTTTACACATACTGTACATGTCCGGTAAAATCGGGTCCCGTACTTCGACATTCTAGTATCGAGCAGTGGTAGTAGATTTGTTATTCCTTTTTTTAATGTTTAGTTTATGGTACCACGCTTCTGACTGCGATGGTCTAATGGAGACCCCTATCCGCGTCGTAACGAAGCTTCAGGATGATTGAATTTAGCCACTCACAGACACATAGCCGGTAGTGGGTCCTTTTACATCGAACATTTATCAACGCGGGCCCCACTTTTAACGTCCCTCCCGGAAGACGCCTACAATCATACCCTATAGTGGAGTGCTTCACAGGCAGACTCGTACGATAACCCTTTATACTAGGAGTCAACCCCGGGATTCAGCGGGGTGGTAGAGGTTGGTCGCATTTTGCAATATTATCTGAAGTTAAATTGGTTTGTGCCCTTGAAGCTTGTGGTCTGCCTAGGGAGCTGCTGATCAAAATGCACTCAGTCCAGCCGTTTCATTTTGATCGTGAGTCTAGCGAAAGATTTTTACGTTTTACAATAACGTGTGAAAATAAGTTATTTGAGTACTACCGAACGTCCATGAATTCCTTCGATAAATTACTCATTATCCATCCACGTCAAACACATGTAAACAAGAAAAACTTTTCAAGCAAGGATGCCACACAACCTCACAGTGTAGACGCTCTGATTGAACTGAAGGTGTTCTTGTTCCTGTGCAGTTGTCCCATTGTCCCGCCAAACAACATCAAGTTGCAGACGCTTCCCGTTCCTCGCTCTAAATCGAACAAGTGTAGACTGTCTAACTAGAAACAATGTGTTCTAGTCTTCCCGCAAAACTGGTCCCGCAAAAACGCTCCCGCTAAAACGGATAGTGTATGGTCCCGGCCTAAGAAGATATTAAGTCTCATTTGATAGCCGTACGTTACCTAAACTATACATGGCTGTCACAGTATCTTTGTATTTAACAGATGTAATATATTGAAAATCCTTCGCTTCAATTCTTCCTACTTCCTCTCCCTTTAGTAGTTCATCAAAAAACATTTTTAACCTACAGTACGAGTTGTGCACCACGGTGTCCTTCCATGGTAGTACTCACAACATACAAAATCATCCGTTTGTCCAAATATGTAGGCTATGCAAAAGTAATTTTTTAATATGCTGTGTAGAAACCACATGGTATTCCTGAAGCCCACATGACACATGAGTGCGAATAACAGAACGGACTGTAATTTATTGTATATTCTGTTTGAGTTTCAAGTTTTTACTTATTATTCGTGATTCATTGACCACTCACAATATATAACAATTGAGACTCAAAGACAATAAATCCGTACTGCAGATGACACTGATACTGACAAAAAGAAACGTTTTTGTGTGATGTTGGCTTTACGAAAGTCCACTGCTTTAACTTGCCTTTATTGTGGAACAATCTAAGGGCGTAACTGAGACAAGATAACTAAATGTGTCAACGTTTGTATACGTGTGAAATACCACGACGCAGGTTCACGTGAATACTGGAACATCTTATAAAACAAAAATATGATAATCTTCTATGTTTTATCCCACGTCAGTGTAATATTTCTCACATTGAAAATGCTTGTCTCATCTCCTCGCCAACTTTTATAGAACTGTAGTCTATTTTGAAATAGCTTTCACTTCATTTGTCATAGCTACTTACTGTTCTTCAAACGTCAAACATTTTAAATTCGCCTGCACTAAAACCATTATAATTGTACTCCCATTAAAGTTAAGAACAACCAGTTGCGTTGTTCTGACTCACAACCTACAGGGCTAACCATTCCAATGACTCTGCTTAGGGTTGATATTCAGTTTGGAGCAATGTTAAGTTTGGAGTAACACGGTTTTAAATTGGATATTACAATTTCCAAATCATCCCAAAAGTTAATTAAAATGTACCAGTTATTCTGATTAGTTCATATGATGCATTACTGTGTCTAAAACTGTTTATTTTGAAGCCACAATATCCTAACAAATGTTGCATTGCTCCAAAATGGATTATATACGGTATCTTTATTGCACGCACTTGCTGGCAGACTCCGCATTTAATGAACAATCTTCGTGTTTTGATTTAAAGTTTTAAACACATCGGGCATTTTGTTCTACGATTTTGTAAGATGACCGATTATGTCGAGTAGGCAATAGCCCTGAACCTTTGACCAATTTTTATGAAACATTGAGTTGAAAGACCCCTGATTAAAATCCATTCCTACCAACCTCTCTCCTACTTCTACAAACCTATTCCCTACATAAGATCTGTCGGGTAATGTACACTATGTTCGGTCAGCTTGATTAACTTAGATAAATTGAACCAGTACAGCATTGTCTTCTCAATCAATTGAGAACTCATTTTTC
>KZ872848.1:12928-33151 GCA_003456935.1 Machilis hrabei
CAATGCCATTTTTATAGCCTCATCCAACGTTTTGGGTTCTTTTGTCAAAACAAACGGGCTGTATTTCTGGGACAGCCCAGCTAAAAACCTTGCAAGAAGCAATTTTTCTCTTTCACGAGTGACCTCCGCGATTTCTTGTTTTTGTTTTAACGCGTTACCAAGTGCCCGTAATCTAGCGCTGAATTGAGATACAGTCTCATTCCCTTTCTGAAAACAATTAGATATCTTGTCCATTACAGTATTTATATTTTCACGTGGAGCAAATCTATCACAAAGAGCGTGTTTAAACACTCGGTAATCTGTCTCATGTCGAATTTGGTCATTTTCATTTAAATAAGTTTCAGCTACCCCTCGGATCCGTCTCTTACATGCAAAGAGTTTTTGATTTGGTGATGCTGCTACTGTATTCAAAATTTCTTCCAATTCCTCAAAAAACAAGATCACGTTTCGTTCAGATCGGCTTCCCGTAAAAATGCTTATATGCGGTAGCAATGTAATGACTGTACTTAAAGCTGNTTCCGCCATTCTATTAATTAAGTTACTTTACTTAACTAAAACAAAATAATTGGCAAAAACAACCAAAACTGTATCTCAACGGTAACGTCGTTAAGTCAATTAAAATATTTAATGTATGCAACCATACCCCAACACTGATGCCTCCGCGCAAAAGGAAAATATAACAAAATTTAACGGCAAACGGTATGTTAAAATTATAACATCCCACTCCCTCCTAATGCGGAAAAATGCATCCAAAACGGCAACTAAATAGCCGTACAAAATTACACATTAAAACTTTAAAATTTTTGCAAAAACAAATTTTTCCACACTTTAAGCATTTAAAAAGCTCAAAAACACAACAAAACTGTTAAAAAATCATCGCAAATGGCTGAGCCCCCAACTGTTATAAAATATTTACCTCTGCCTGGTACATTAATGTACCCTACTGGGAGGGACTCCAAAAGTGGGGCCCCGACCTTCAGGCAAGGCTCATTTCTATAAGGCCGTAAGTACTAAGGGATGGAGTGTAACTTATACCCATCAAGTTTAATGCGAGATCCGTGTTCAAATGCTCTTACAACAGGGCCCATTTATTTTCACATAAAACCCTTATTTAAACATAGCATCATAATATGATAAAATACATAATTACATTTAACAGTAGAATGATGCACAATGGAACACGATTGAAGTTGTACCAATTTACACAAAATTAATCAACACATTGATAAAATCACATAATCCATGAAACATAAAGTATCGCAAGCACTCGATTCGCAAAAAGCTACATTCGAAAAAGCCCCTCCTTTTCTCCGTCCTTACTTTTTATTACATTCAACAACCTCTGTGACGTCAGCTCAAAGGTCGACACTTCTCCTTCGTACACTCACATATCAAGTCATTCTCCGTCACCTTGCTGACTCCNCACAAACACTGCGCAATCGGAAACACTTAACTCAACACAGCAAATAGTTCGAATAGCATACATACAACTAATTTTCTAACCCTCAGGACATCCAACTCTCGACAGGATGTCACATTAAAATAAAACGAGACATATNAATAATTGGGTTCGAAAACACATTTCCTCACACAAACACTCAACCTGGAAACATCTCGCAAGTCTGTGTACACCTAACTCAGTTATATTACGGTCTTTTCCAGACTCGTAATTACTAAACAAGCTCAATGAAGTATTAAACACAGACTACGATTCAAGTGGCTTCCACATTGATTGTTTGAACCCAAAGAAATGTTTACCTTGTTACAAAAACAATTTTACATAAATGGTCTGGCACCAACACTCAAACTTACAAACTGAAACATCACTCTTGGTATAAGGTTCGAAGAGAGATCGAGAATCAAACAGAATATTCGTTGGTATTTTAATTTATTTTAAATTCTTAAAAGTCAACAATTCAAATGGCCTACTNAGGCCTAACACATTTAATGTGCACGGACTCGTGCAATACTTTCATCATAGCCTAATCAGGCCAGTATTATACTGTGAATCGACATTTATGAACAAACGTTAGCTTTACAATTACATTGGCCATCTCTGGGCTTCAATTCAAATAAAAACAATCAACATACTAAATTCAAGATAGCCGTAACAGGCATTTACTTTAACTCAACTTTATGAACATTATTAATATTACATGGCCTATCGGCCTATGATGACATGGGCCTTNTTAATTTATTGAATTAGATAGCCAAAATAAGGCCTATCAACCAACTTTTAACTGTCATTAAATATGTTTCTGTGCCAACATTAAAACTAAAGAATTAAGGTTGCAATACGATACGTAAATGTACTATCAATCCTTATGGGTACACATCGAAACATCAATCAGAAACTCTGGCTTTATTTGCCAAGTGTTAACTTAAACTCAACACGTTACTAGAGGGAAACGCCCCTTGAAAGCCCATATCTCTCATGCATCAATCCTATTAGGCTTACATGCAAAGCCTGAAAATACTGTGTTATTTTCATGCGTACCATGTCACCACCACCATGATCTAGAACAATTAACGAGCATTTGACACAATTCATTGTAAGGCTCTAACGTCTGTCATCTGTTACCCCTGTACGGATGAGATATTTCCCCTTACAATCTTACATTGACTAATCGACACAAATCTGATGCTTACCTATAAGATAGGCCTTGGACCGGAGTGGGCTTATTTGACCGACGAGCCCACGTGTGATCGCTCCCCTGTAGGTAGCGTCTGTGTTGGGGCAAGTCACTGCCTCTCTAGTCACTGCGTATCTATTAGGTGCTTCAAATAAGGCTAGCCAAAACTGAAAGGGGTTCGCTTATCGACTTATATCTCGTATCCGAATTGTAACAGATGACAGTTTTGTGCCATAATCATGCCTAAAACCAACTCGTTCTAACTCACATATATGGTGACTTTTACTACTGATGCATGCATTACATACTTTGTGTTACCATCTAAACTCATGCTTTATCAAGCGCTGTGTTAAATCTGAGTTGCCAAGTTATCTCAATTTAAAGGTACCCTTTACTTAACCATCATGCAGTGCAAAACAAACACACCTGAAGTGCACCCATTACTGTTCTTTAATCTTTCACAGTGGTACACACACACACACACACACACTCGAAGTTCATGTATTACTAAACAGTCACACTCACGGTGCTTTACATTCAACGTTCACGCATTTTCACAACAAATCATGCTTCACGGACGATTCATGCACTATCAAACTTTAGGGTTCGTCTGTAACCGTNCAGANNTACAGAGACTACCTCCTCAAGTTGCGTGCATTACTACATACAACATTATACTTCATGCAAGGGTTCATCGTAAAACCAGGGGTACGGAGACTGTATTAACCCAGGTTTACCGAGACTATCTCCCAGAGAAGCTTCGCATTCAACATTCATGCAATATCACAACAAATCATGCTTCACAAACAGCTCATGCATTATCACAACAAATCATGCTTCACAAACAATTCATGCCCTATCAAACTTTCAATTAATCATTCCAGCATTCATACATTACTAGGAACCAATCGCACCATGTGTATCTCAACATTACAAGAGAGGGCAGAACTAATGTTACGATTTTAAGAGTAATTACCAAAAACGTTGACTTCATCAAATTCATGCATTATCAAAAAACCCATTTAGGATTAATTAAAACGAATGACCGCCGCAAGGTATTGTTTCGAAACGTATGCTATAATTGAGTATCAACTGAATTGCAATATATTCCCTATTGATCCCGTCTCTCTTCGTTTCCTAAAAATTACAAACACTTAAATTATTTCATCTTACCTAAGATGAAACTGCCACGGCCCAGGGCCAGCAGTTTTGATAAGTCGACTCACATCTTGCCTTTACAAAGATGTCACAGCGTCTGGGGTGGTTTTCTACTCTTCTACCCCCGATTTCAACTAGGGTGACGCTTTGGTTCTACCGCTTGATGTCAACTAGCCAATCAAAACTTTCTACGTCTTTCGTTCAACATCTCGTTAGCTCGGGCCACGCTCCCAGCTGAGCCAGCAACAAGTGTTAAGTTTCTTGTCTAAAACTAACAAACTGGGCAGTATTAATGTGCCTACTGGCTCGTAAACGGTCGGATTACTAGCTGACTCAAAACATTTAGTTTTGCTCGGCGACTGTTCTTATCGGCTAACCTGCTGACTCGGCAGCTGGCGTCACGTAACGCTTGAACAGCGAGCTGCTAGTTTTGTACGACTGAATAAACACCTTGTGTTATGTCGAGTGTTACAATCAAAATATAAGAGTTGGTTGGATGTGATAACATTCACGTAATGGTCCAAAAGATGAAGATTTAATTATTCCCGTCAATGAACAACCAATTATTGATATTTAATTAAAAACTCGGAATATGCCCATCAATAAACAACTAATTATTTATTTAATTAAAACTCGGAATATGCTTTACCAAGCATATTACAATATGAAACATTGACATGCTTAGACCCAAGAAAATACGTTTCATAAAAATTGTATTTTAATATCTACGTGTAAACATAAGGAGAGATCGCGCTTAATTCAAGAAAAATCATTAATAATAAATGCTAATAAACCCAAACCTTTACTCGGCTGTAAAAGTAACTTCGGAAGAAATGTAATGATATTTACTTTATAATGTCATTAACTTAACCCCATGATTAATTGCACTTTTCATTACAGAAAATTCAACAGACAAGGAATTATTATGTTAAAACAGCTATCTATAAAGATGATTAGGTGTACAATATATATATATATATATTGTAGTTTTGGCACTTACCACGCCCGACAAAGAGTTGTAATTAGTTCTGTACGACCGCTTTGCCCAAGCACCGTCGACAACAACTGTGATAAGAGGATTACCATCGAAATCCACATTTCCATTTTGTTTGGCCCAATCTGCTTCTTCTTGTGCTGCTTTTCTCATTTCCTCAAGTGCCAAGCGCCAGCAACTTTTTTGTGGTACCTAACGTATGTATTATTTGCCATGCTGGGAAAATCCTCCACCAATGCTCATAATACCACTCACTGCAGCTGAATTTACATCCATCAAACTGTTGTTCTTTGTCGTTTTTTGAACCTCCATCTAAATCTATACTACGTTGGATGTTACACATTCTGCACTTAAATTTAAGGGTACTTCTAAATCAGATACCAGTTGCATTTCTCGAATTGAGCAAGACACGGGTTCATGATTTGACGTTTCAAATATGCTCGAAACAAAATGTCCTACGTCTACTATTCGCCTTCCCGACAATGTTTCGTTATTATCAACACTTCTTAGTTGTTCTACAGTCAACTCGTTAACTTCTTCAGGTGGATTATCCTCATTCTGCTCACCACTCGACACTTCTTTCACTGTCGAATCGTTTGGAATGACAGCCTCTTTTATTGGACTTATGTCTGTCTGAGTTGGGCTCAATGGCAAATCTGACCTATTGGAAAAGGAAGGAATGATGTAAGTTANTACTACTTTTTATTTTTGTACACAAAAATGAACTCGCAAGGGAACACTGGCAAGTGTATTTGACGGATCGTAATAATTATATTTTTGGTGATACTTGAGATGAAAATGTAGGTGTTTTGGCGTTTCAACCGATGCCCTTTGGTTTTCAAGATTTTAATTTAGGAAAATCGGTGCGCGCGACGAGCGTAGAAAACCCTCTCCGCTAGAACATATTTCAATGGAGTTGAATAGCTCAGTGGTTATTGCGGTTGCTTCTGAAATGGAAGATTACGGGTTCGAATCCCGACACAGGATAATTTTGTGTATAATATTGTCAAATTATTTGTATTTATCTGGTTTGCTTTGTACAATATTAATATTAAAATTATTTACCTTAAACGGATTATATAAATAATTATTATTTGTAACGATCATACTTTGAACACGTACTGAATAATATATAATAAATATATATAAATATTGTTAATTTCATTTAAAATGTTATTTATAATATCATTGTTTATGTAATGTGTATGTATCACTTTTATGTAATTACATTAATCAATTAATGCACAATTGATTTGTAAAATTCGTACAGTAATATTATAACAAAATTGTCAGGTATAGGCCTACACTCACATTTCGCACTTATGTCATGGCGGGTCAGTGTTAAATAATAGAACAGCTGGATGACAAATGCAACATTCGGTTCAATGATAAGTAGTCTATCAATTTATTTGTAGTTTATGGTTCCACTCTTCTGGCTACGATGGTCTAATGGAGACCCCCATCCGCGTCGTTGCCACTCACTCGACACGTAGCCATCTGGTGGTGGGTTCTTTCACTTCGAACACTTATCGATGGGACACCACTTTTAACGCTCCTCCCGAAAGACACCTACGATCATACCTTAGTGTGGACTGCTTCACAGGCAGACTCGTTCATAGGATAACCCTTTGTACTAGGGGATTTGAACCCGGCACCTCCCGATCAGAGGCGAGGTTCCATTAAGCCAACCTGTCTGTTTCTATCGATTTAATTTGACTAATCTAGTATTTTATTCCGTAGCCAAGAACTTAGTAATAGCCGGTTGACAAGTTCCTGTCATTTTTTATTTTATCAAATTAATTTGTACTGGCGTATATGGTTACGTTTCGTGAGAAATCAAGCAGGAAATGTTGTGAAACGTAATATCTTCTTATGCATCGAAGATTCAATAAATAATCATATAATTGAACTTTTTTTTCTACACAGAATCATAAGTAAGTGAAGTACATACATCTGTATAGTAATACATCTGACTTAATTAATAACTGTAGGCAACATACATTTCCCATGTATACACTTATAAGAATAAATCCAACAATGCCAATGCAGTTAGGGAACCAGGTTTTAAGTGACCCTAATATTCTTTCTGAAAAATTGTATTGGGGTGCTTACGTGACAACATTTCAGGAACAGGCAGAGATATCTTCAAGAACATGGAATGATTCGTTACACTCAAGCAAAACACATTCACTTGTATATGGCTGTTATTTTCTAAAAGTAGTGTTCAGGCTTACACTAAAGAGGGAGGAACATCACGTAATAAGTCTTAGACATACGTATTTTGGGGGGAAAGGGGGGGGGGACCATTGTGCTGTGAAATATATCTTGAATTTAGAATAGTCAGCATTTCAAAAGGAAAACATGAAACTTTCTTCTATGATTTATGTATGTCTTCAGCCTAAAATTTCCCCAAACCATGTCCTGTAACTATATTTACTGTAATTTATAACCCATGGTTTGAAATGGCCATATTGACTCCAAAACTATTTTTTTTTTCTTTTACACGATTCGTTCCCAGCGTGAAAGGTGTTCATTATTACGTCCGTAAGTTGAAACAATCGTTAACAAATCACATTCGGACTTTATAGTCCTGGTAGCCATAATTTCACGAAACNTNGATTGTAAATGGATCNGAGAAGTGGTTTGCCATTGCCTTTTCCAGGTGATTATAGACACTTTGTTATTCTGACAACGAAGACAACATCAATGCTCTCGACCAGGATTCGAGTCTGGGGCCTTGGCGTACGAGGCACCAAGGCTTGCGCAACTACCGATTCGTTATATAATTTTAACGTTTANGTTCGCGTTTAGAACATGTACTAACAAGAATTTGCATCGATGTACTACAGCCCGCTCATTTTACACAAAAGTTCGTCTGAATTTTGGTAATTTCTGTCGCACGTGTGTATACGTAGATACGTACTTTAAATTACAATTTTAAATATTTCGAATGGCAGAGCATAACAGACACGTTAGATGTGAAAGAACAGAGTTCACTCGAAGCTGTAAATTTGTCAAAAAAAATGGGTTTAGAAGATTTTAACGTATAACTAATAATTATTCTCGACCACGTAAAATACGCTGTACTAATGTAATAATTNAATTCATGCATACCTGCAGTCCATTAGTTGCTCATCACTTTGTTGCTTAGCTTTCCTCGCTTTCCTGGACGCAGCTAGGTGTGCACCGGCGGCTTTTAATCTCCTTCTCCGATGAACACCACGGTATTTACTTTTGTTTTCCATTCTTCACAAAACGCTTTGCTGTCAAATGCTTCAAGACGGTCGGTCACTCTGCCAGGCGAACACGCTGACTTGTGTGGATAATAATCCTTTTCTTTGTGGAAATAAGGCAATATATTTAATGAGGTCCCCATGTGATTTTAACTTTTTATTTCCTTGTACCACTACCATCACCAGTACAGCACCATACAGGAGATGACACAATGTCACCCTCCATCTCATAACACAACTTCACTGTTCACCAATACAGTTGTCACACAGTCAACTTTCTCTGAACATTGCTTCACTTAACTGAAGGTGTCACCCAGACCACCTCCAGTGTCAGACTGACTACTACCAGCAACTTTCCCTTCTGCTGGCAACTCCAACATAAACATAAACAACACAACTGTACATAAAGACACTCAGTCAACATAAACATTGTACAGCTGTACTTAAGACTCTTCAATGCAACAAGTAAACAAATCCACAACAACAACATGAATGAATTTAATCTCTTCACAACTTGTAACGTCGCACCTTTTTCGTTCGAGAAAGCAAATTGCTAGTATATGTCCGCCATGGCTTTTAGCTGTACAGGATGTTTCAGAATAAGAATTACAAACATTGGGAGGATGGTGACACATCAAATCAACAAATAAAGTACATGTGAACATCTGTCCGGAAATGCCTTCTTTTTTAGTTATAGGCCTGTATGTATTACCAAAATTACAATGGAAAATACTGCAGGGATAGATTTGCACGTAAACTAACGTAGGCTTACACGTTTTGATCTATCAAAGGCAAGGTGTGTTATGAATACGTAGACGTTACAAACGTCTGGGGCTTGTAGGGGGTTCAGAGGAGATCACTTTTGTTCAATGAACCCACGGCCTGAGCCCCAGACGTTTGTAACGTCTACGTATTCGTAACACGCCCTCCTGCCTTTGATAAATCAAAGTGTGTAGGCCTACGTTAGTTTACATGCATATCTACCCCTGCAGTATTTTCCATTATAATTTTGGTAATACAAATACACAAAGGAGGCATTTCCGGACAGATGTTCACGTAGGCTTTTTTCATAGTTTTGATGTGTTCAACGTCCTCCCAATGTTTGTAACACTTATTCTGAAACACCCTGTATATGATCAGCTGTTTTTTCAAACTCTGTAAATATTTACGCGACATCGGAATATTTGGTGTTCGCTTCGCACGTACTGACCTGACCGTACGTAAGATGAAAACGTAAAATTTCTGTACAATTTCTTTTTTTTTATTTAATTACGAGCGAAGCGGGAATTAATAATACCAAGGCTTTAAAAAACTACTGTTTATTTAAATCTGGTAGTATTTTTGTTATCATCGTTGCGTTAGCGGTATAAGATACACATCTANACTCCAAGACTTTATGCGAAAAACAAAAGCTATTTTACAAATGAACCACGAAACCAACAGATATAAAAAAACTACCCGAGTATTCACGTGCTAGATATTACATAACTGACCATCNATCGTAAACTATGAAGGTCCTTGAGACAGAAAGCACTGTAGAATCATATGCAATTTGAATACCTCAATTACGTCTATGGAAAATATATATATCCTCCCACTCCACATAATATATACCAGGTTTATTATTTAAAGGTGCTTGGAATACGTTGTCATGAATTATTATGAATGAGAAGCGTTATGCCAACATTTTTTTTTTTTTGCTGTTTAGAGGCTGACAAGTCAGGCAACAGGAAGGGAAGGTCTTGCTCAATTCTTGAAGTGACTATATAGTGACACATTTGAGGGTGAGGTGGATAGAGGAAGGGGAGGTGACACGTTTCCTCGAAATTCATTCACAAGGGAACCTTTCGTGCTGCTATCGTCAAGTGTGTAATTGTCTGACAGAACATTTCCTATCCTTTGGTGATAATTTAAACTGCTGATCGCCTAATTAGTGAAAGTAATTAATGATTTAAGGTTTTGTGTGAAGCTGTTTTACCATACATACACTATAGTTGTTAGAGCGATGGTTGTTTGTGGAATCCAATGTACAAAATTTGTATCGAATCTTCTATTTGGATTTTTTCTAATAAATATAATGCTGCAGTCGGTGAAAGTATTTTCGAATAAATTCGGAATGTTTTTCAAACGCCTTGTATATAGTACGTATTTATAAGAAAAAGCTGTAAACAGTATTATAGTGTTGATTCTCTCGTTAGTGAAGAGCTTTTGAATTCACCTCTGCATGCATACAACTACTAAAGTTCATGCAGTTACAAAAACAACACTATAATACTGTTTATAACTTTTTTATAAATACGTACTACGTACAGTGAGTTTAAAAAACATTCAAAATATACTTAAATATGTGTAACAATACTTTCACTGACTGCAGAAATATATTTATAAAAAGAAACAATGCAAATAGAAGATTCGATGCACTGTTTGTAAAACATATTTCACCGGCTTATAATTTCCTTCTCCGAAGAACACCACGGTATTTAGTTTTGTCTGACATTCTACACAAAACGCTTTGATGTCACGGGCTTCAAGACAGTCGGCCACTGCCAGGCGAACACACCGATTGTATTGTCGCGCTTCTTTCGTTCGAGAAAGCAAAGTGCTAGTGTTCATCCGCTACGGAGTGAAATCGTCTGCTGCGTCGTTACAGCAGAGCGATTGAGGGGTGAGGAGAGAACGAAGAGGGCAGAATTTATGTTTGTAACGCCTTATTACCAAAACTAATACAGCTCCCTTATTATTCTTATTCTAGGTTTTTATTTTGTCATGACAAATAGTTTAACTAGTCAAATACATAGCCACATTGTCGTTACTAATTAACGTGAAATTTTAAAAAAATTGCAAAGGTCTTTTTAAGAAATTTGTCACTTTTGTATTACAGCAAAAAATTGAGGGAAAATCTGCAACCAAAATATTGTTATGTATTCTACTAAAGTAAANCNTAATCTTGGTTATGGTGAAAACCGCATTCCATTTGAACAATTACGGGCCGATTTGTATGGATTATCCCGAAGTGTATTTTTGAATGTGATTGAGAGCTTGAAAGAGACACTTAAGTCTTATTAATGGATAATTGTAGTACATAGCAAAATAATTAAAAACCATTATCCCTTTAAGTGCCAGTTTAGTTGCATGATTAGTAGATTCCAAATCCTGAGTAGTGAAACTTTTTGTGACCCACTTCTTCTCCAGAAAATGATTTCACTTTTTGAACAAGTAGAGTACTTAATGTATCAGTGTTAAGAGTCGAACAAAATTCTTTTTTTTATTTTCCTCGCCACACTGAAGTCTCACTACGCCGGAGCTTTGCCGCGAGGGACAGTCGACACGGCTAGCATTGGCTTAGACAATGCTGGATATTTCGAAAGTCCAGTAGCCTCAAACAATATTTAAATGTTGTACCACATAACATCCTACGTCATAACTTTCGAACTGCTAGGCTGCAAACTCTGAATCCAATTTGTTCACTTCCTCTGGTGAGAGTACATTTGGAAATAACGAATTCTAAAGATTAATGTGAAGCAATGTTTCTCATTGATACACTTGCTACGTCTGCATGTTTGAGAAATTCATTATTGGTGGGACATGTTTTAATAATATACTCCATATTTCTGTCTCTCTTTTGCTTTTGTCACATGCCATCATTGCTTTATGTTTATTTTAATCACTGTTAATTAAAAACAAAACTGAATACCATACACCTTAGACGATGCGCTACCTAGACTTGAAACGGAATCGCAGTGTTGCCAAACTTGAAGGCTTTCGGTTTAGACTTTAGAAGTGTGGCGACCTTGAGAGCTTTCAGAAGTAGACGAGAAGGGAGTGAATGTGCAAGACTAGTCTTNTTCACTGTGACAGAAGGAGGAGGGAGAACAATTTCGGAGTCTGCAAGAAAAATATAGAATGAAAATGGATTTCAATATAAAGTACATTTCAGTATANAATTGAAATGTGCCTTAAATATAAAAAATGTGTAAAGAAAAAATAATTTGTATAAAACATAATTGAGTGTGTAGACTTTATTCACGTAAACAATAAGTATTTGTATTTCACATGGTAGAGGTTAAAGATTACCACTGTTGTTTTTCTTTTCATTAGACGCGTTATGGAACTTATTACTCACGACTTCACGTTGTCTTCTGGTGTGACAGTGNCAGCCCGTTCTAAACTCCAGAAGGTGCGTAACGTACGCATTGCTTTCGAGGCCTTGCAGCAAGCAGGCCATGCGTTACCCGGGGACATCATTCCCGATGATATTGTGAATGGACACGGAGAAAAAACCCTGTTGCTGCTGTGGCAAATAAATTATGGATTTCAGGTATGTACAGGATAATGTAAACAACTTTTATAAAAATTAATTACAAAACGACAATATCTGCAACAGTAATTGCTTTTATTACAGCAACCCAGATTTACAGCTGCAGCTGCAAAAATTCAGCAGTGGTGGAGAAAGATAATACTTCGCAGGAAAGAAGAAAGGGAAAAAAATGCAGCAGCCCTTCAAATTCAGACCTATTTTAGACGTTATTTGTGTCTAAGACGATACCAGTTACTTCGGAAAACCACGGCGAGTTTTCAGCAGAAGGTACAGATTATGGTAATGATGAATGCTTAACCCGACAGCCACAGCCAGTGGCACGGAAATCCGATAGTTACGGGGTCGTGGGCGCTGACCCTTAATAAGCATTCATAATTCTATGAGACTAAAACACAGTGTATATGGGACAGANGGTGCCGACATTTATCTCAACATAACTATACACACAGAAAAGTGGCCCACTTTGACCAGTTATATTATTATAATATACCTAGCTGCATTAATCATATAATTATATACACATAGGTAGGTCTATATTTAATTGGACTATAACTTACTCTCTATTTTGGCCAGGGCAGGAATTATACAAGGAGTAAATTTAAATGTGGTTTACTGTAAATTACTCATACCTTTTGACATTCACTGCTGTACACATAAATCCGGTACCCAGGCTCGTACAACCGATACCAATTCAATCAGGAGTTGACACGTCAAATTAGTGGTCCCAGGGACATCAAATGGACTCCGCTACGAATGGCCTCGTTCCAACGTAATTGACCACTTGGTACAAAGGCTACCTATCACACATTGTTNGTACACTNNCCAGTGCTTANANATTTCAACCTCTACTTCTCACAGAGATGTGAAATAACGTTCCTACCTAATTCGGTGGTTAATACACTTTCACACACTTTGATTCATTCTTTGATGATGATAGTATAATCAGCATAAATTCANCATTCAATCTGGAACAGCCTCCAGTAATCTGGTCAAAACACAAGTTCCCCAAGATGGCGTCAGGCGATGTCGTCAACACATTTGATTCCTGTTATTGTAACTTCGCCCTTCTTNCTGTGTAAATGTAGTTCCCACTATTAACATAGAAGTATCTGACGTCTCCGTATGTCTCCATCAACTGCTGACATCTGATGGCAGAATTAGGAACTATTTGTATATACCACTTTCCTTTTCTCAGTGACGAACATAGCGATACAGAAAAGACAAACACCTTCACTTTTGCAGATGAAACGTTGTTAACATATATCTTCTATTTCAATTTCGCCTGTAGTCACATTGTAACTATCAGCACAGTGCACAATACTCTTGCTGTTGTCGGTTTGATGTCAGAAATCGAACTCTACTCGGATTTTAATAAACCCATACAAATAACAGTACAGTTACACCATCTTAGTGTAAAGATATACACAAACGCCAACAGTAGGTAATGACGCACAAATACACAAACTGGTAGTTCTTCGTTCGAAATCTGAAATAGAACTCGTCAATATTAAATTCACATTTCACCAGTACATCTTCATTTACCCTCTGTCACGTAGCGTCCTCTGCGTGTTCATCAAAACCCAGTTCATCACACTCTTCTGTAGTACTTGTCAAAGTCCGGTAACTGCCAAGTTAGCTGTTTCATTGCGTGTTCGCACATACTCCAGTGTTCGTTGACGCACGGTGATCGCTCCCGAGCTCGCACGAGCACGGCAACTGTTTATTCGGCGCATTCCTGGCACACATCGCTAATCGCTTCAACGTATTAGAAGTCCATTGTTCGTCACTTTAATATTCACCATAACCACTTTACAAAAGAAGAAGGTCACCTTCCCAATTAGTCAGAGACATCGTAACGAGGTAATTGACCCGAATGAAAACACGCGAAAAACTTATACACCCGAATAAGTATTTTAATAAAATAAAATAAACAAAACAGAGCACTATCTGTTTACAGCAGTCGTTTCTGGAGTGNAACCGTAAAGTTGTAATCTGTCAGGCATATGCGAGGAGATGGATAGTAGAAAGAGAATACAGGAGGAAAAAGAGGTCTGCTATTTTGATTGAGCATTGGTTTAGAAGGCTTATCCTGATGAAAAAGGAACACAAGTGTGTTTTGACTCTCCAGGCTATCTTGTAAGAAAAANAGAAAAGCAGAAATGTGTTATGATTCAAAAACATTTTAGAGGTTATTTGGTCAGAAGGTGGTTCAAGACTATTCAAAATGGTGTTATTCTTTTACAGACGAGCTACAGGGCAAAACCACCTTGCCAAGCACTTATGGCAAAGAGAGAAAAAGAACACCAAGCCAAACTGCAGAGAGAAGAGAGGAGGCAAGTTAGAGCAGCTACAAGACTTCAACAAGCTTTCAGGCTTTGGAAAAGTAGGCGAGCTGCTACAACCATACAGGTATGTTAGTGTATTTCTCTTTATGTGTAAATATTAAATATTATTCTCTTTTGTGTTTACTAAAGACAGTTAATTGAACCAAAGATGTACTGAGCAATATATACCTCAGTCACTTATTAAAGGAGCAGTTTGGGTTAAAAATGACATTTTTAAATGGAACTAGATTGAAAAATAAGAAACTTTTTATTTTTTTTATTTTTTTTATTTTATTTTGCTCTACGATGAATAATAATATGGTAATGGAGATCACTTTGAAAGTGATAACATCAGGGAAGGGACGAGTCGTCTGCTTCTCTTCACCGAGCACTTTGGTACAGAGAGAGAGATTGAGCGAAGCATGTGGGCCAATGTGTTTGTTGTTATATATTCGGTTATGCTGTTTTTTTTTTCAAATTCAGTTTTTAATGTTGCACAGTAAAAAGTTTCTTTATTTATTGTTAAAAAATTAGTGGCATCTTGTGCAAAAATGCCGTGCATACGGATGTAATTCTTTAGGAAAGAAACACTGTGTCGATAAAAATTGTCGTTCCGTCGTTTTCCGAGTCGCCGAAACGATTTAAACTATGGGAATCTAAAATAAACAGAAAAACTTTCAAACCTTCAAAATACAATGTCGTTTGTTCTAAACATTTCAAAGACGTGATTTTGAAGAAACGTCCCTCTTGAAAGAACGCTTAATGCCAAACTATAATATATATAGTGCTAAAAAAAAGCCTATCCATCGCTATTTTTAAACGGTCAATCCAGGTGGACATTCTCCAAAGGAAACTATTCTACATATGTCAATCAAGTATTTCTGATCTGTACTCAATTCTTTTTTTAGATCAGGAAATAATTCTTTAACACGACTCTTGATCAGTTCAAACTTTACAGGTGATAACTTGTGACAGTTTACTAAAGCTTTCCCAATGGGGCCACTATAACCTCTAGGACCAGATGTTTCGAGGAATGCTGAGGCATGCCAGATGGGTAACTACTGCCAACCGGATTTTGCGACTGTATATGGCTTCTGATCCACCATCAGAAATGTTAAAAGAATTGTCAAAATACGTTGTGAAAGTGTATGCTCCAAAATGGTTTACAATAAAATGTAATCCTGAAATGAAGGATGGAGCAAAAATAATCTGTAGAAAATGATACAATTTTCGTGTTACATGCAAGATGAACAGAAACTGATACACAACTGTTTACAAAACAACGGCTATTTTTCACACCCAGAAAATGTGATAGTTGCAATGCTAACTGACAACAGAAATCACATCCGGCAACTAGACGTCAGACGAATCGTGGCAGCTCGAAATAAGTCGAACATTGCAGGATCTGCTTGTGTTAGGAACTTCGAGATTCCAAAGATAAACTGTTCTGCCACAAACTATATTGACATAATCTTTGGGCAATCTCTAAATGTAACAGAACGGCCTGCCACAATGCATTTATCGTAAGAAGATCTAAAGAGAATTCTTGTGAATGGTGTGTCTGACATTCTTTCAGAAGGTGTACTAGTAAAATTGCCAACACACACTCAAGCTGTCGAAAAGGCAGTCAAAAAAGTGACAAAGTCATCTCAACAATTTTGTGATGAAACAAAGAGAGACTGAGTCATTCGAGCAAGATTGATGGACAGAACAATAAGACCAAAGTTTGAATCAAAGAAGGAATTTAAGCCTTAAAGAATTTAGCGTTCCCTTATGGTTGGGTGGTTGGGACGGCANGGGTGGGACTGGACATGCAACCACCTCCTTCTATTTGAATTAGCGAAGAGTTGCATACTGTTTATGAGTTTGAAACTAAACACTAATTTTATAAAAAAAAAAAAACTAAAAAAAAACTATGTGCATAAACTTCACCAAAAACGTACTTTTTTCAAAATGCTCCAAAAAATTCTAAACTTAAGGCTTTTGCGCAGATTAAAGAAATTATGTAAGAGGTTAAATATCTTTTACCTATATGAAGTTACAATTACCATAATTTTAAGTACTACCCAATCTTTGTCCAGCTTTGAAAAAATAATAAAAAAGTTATGGAAATTCTTGATTTTTTCATTAAATTTCTAAGCTTTAGAGCTTTTGTACAGACTAAAGAATTTATATTAAAGGTCCAATATTTGTTTACCTATATGGGCTGACCATTTACATAACTTTAAGCACCACCCGATCTTTGTCGGAGGTTTAAGAAGTTAATACAAAAAATACAGAATACTTGATTTTTTCACAAANAATAGAATTTTTAAGGCGATTGCGCAGACTCAAGATATTATTTCCCGTGTTAAATATTTTACGCTGTTCTGTCTAGACATAAAATACAACTTTTGAAACACACCCGTTTTTGATCGGATAAAATTGACCTTTTTCGGCCCACCCTAATAAGAAAATATACCATCTGCTAACCTAGTGGGACATATATCACAAAGAGTAAAGAAGTGGAAGGCAAAGATTGATGACAGAAATTAAGAAAATAGGAATCCAGAAATGTACAAGGACAAAGATATTAAGAAATGGGAAAAGGTAGAAGTGTCATTCCATTTCAAATCAACCAGAAGCGATATTGATTAAATTTTTTCAAGTTGTTGACGCTACAGAGAAACTTAATTATACTAAATATTACACCCCTGGGCCTAATAGTAAAACCAAATTTTAGGTTTGCAGTCCCAGTTTTAAAAAAAATTGTTACTCTGATAGTACTACAGTTGGTGGTGTCATTTAAAAGCTCTTGAAATGTCCTTTCATTTGATGTATCACATGATGAGGTTAGAAAAGGTCAAGGTCATCATAGTTTGNCCTTGAATTTAAAAAAAATGGGCAATTTTTCCTAAATGTTTTTATATAATAACATATTTCATAAATATATGTACTAACTTTCACAGGATGAATTATTGCAATGAAAGCTTCCTTAAGAACAAATGAATAATTCTGAGCAAAATTACATATAACAAGAAACTCTCCAACTTGTAGGTTTGACTTGATACTAGCTTGAAATGCTGTTTGCCGAGAAGCAACGAAAGAATGTCGGAGGAGTACATTCAGCTTTTTCTATGAGCTCATCTGTGGATTTTGGAATTACTTCAAGTGTCGACCTGTCTACAGATACCCATTGTTTGAAAGTAATTGAGTCTACTACATTGTCTTCCATTCCATGTGTAATACCTGACGTATTACCTCGGGAATTTTTTTTTTCCCCTTTCGCTTAAATAAAATATGGAAGTTGGATATCAAAAATAGTCGTAGGCCTAAGGAGAGAAATTACGTAACTAACATTTGGTTATACTGGTAAGCCTAGAGAAGGTTTNTAGGTCTGAATTTATTTAAATATTAGTAATAAGGTGATTATTTGATTTGAAGTAATTATAGTTAGGCCTACGGGCAAATAAGGGTGTACAATTGGATTAAGGACTGGTTTCGATTATATCAAATTTTAGTAGGGTTCCAGTATGTCCTTTGCAGGGATTGGTAAAGTAGAGTTAAGTATTATTGCCAGTATAAAACAATTGCGTAATTTTAGTATGTTTTTTAAAAATAAATTTCGGTGTGATTTTCAACTTTCTTAATATGGGTTTAATCAAAGGGGCAGTATTTTATTTAGAAGGTATAATTATGTGGGGAAATGAGTTTTGTAAATTTAATCGGATTATTGAATTTGAAATATTAAGGGCAAGACAGAGTAAGGCGGGTTAGCCGTTGTTCCAAGCCGTATTACGCAGCGGTTGTGTGTGAACGGTAATTCCCAGACGTGCAAAAGATCCCCGTTGTAGAAAATTAGATCTCGTGAGTANGAGTCGTCCAAATGGAAGGATCTAGAACGCCGATTGCATCATTTTGAAGCCCGGGCGAAGCAAAAAGTTAGTCGAAATCTCGCCACNAGATATCGCACGAGTCCGAGTGCTGGGGGGAAATCGGCGTGGGTGAGAGACAGATCGGTGTTACCATATCGTTCCAAATTAAATCTTGTCAAAATTAATTAGTCGTCTACTACAATATTGTTTCCGGATGTGGTAGTGATTTAAAGTAATCTCAAGGAGTAAACAGTTTGAAAATTGGAAATTCAAATTATATCTTGGCGTTTGTGAAAAGTGGAAGTTTTGGCGTGTAGTTACCNAATGTCGGCATCTGTGAAAATGCCGAGTTGGTAACTTATAAATGTGTATTGACTTTTGAAAAAGAAGAAATAAATGATCGCACAACTTAAATGCAATTTGAACTTGAATCGTAACGGCCGATAGTAATAAACTTTCTTTTGCATCCGAGTATTTTGCACGTGGTAAATCGAAGGCAGGGGCAAGCCCTAGTTTGAAGAATGTTATAAACCAGGCCGTTTACGCGAGAAATCGTAATTTGGAACTTTGCGAAAATCTTGTCTCGTAAGTATTTTCCTGTTATTTACCAAGTTGCCATTATCCATGTTGTCACCTCATTCATGGATATTCTGAACTTGTAAATCAACCAAGTGTTTTGATCCTGCAAGGTCATGAAATGAGTGTTTTTGTGATTGTTTACATTACAGGGTGGCGACAGACNGGGAAAACCGGGAATAATCAGGGAATTTGGGTTGTCAGGGAAAAGTCAGGGAATTTCACAAAATATGAGGAAAAGTCAGGGAATTTCCTTGTAATGGTGTACATAAAAAAAAAGTAAACCGATTCCAGTTTTTGTTTGAATAAATTTAGCGTATTGTTAAGACTACAAGAAGAGCTTAGCTTTCTTTCAGGTGAAGTGTGGGGGGGAACAACTGCGTTTTTTGCTCCTTCCATGAAACCTTCCCACCACAACGCAACGGTCTCTCCTAGCTGATGGGGAGAGGGAGCAAGATTTGGGAGATGGGCTGGCTGGCATTTACTTTTGATCTATCAATGCAATTTTTTGTGAAAATTAGAAGAAAGAGACCAACATTATTTTCAAATCACTATATATGATTCTTAAAAGCATTACCGATTTTGCTTGCTCGAGCAACGAACAATATACCAATTAAAATCCTAAGTGAATTGTCACGTGAAATGACGAAAATAAATGCATAACTAAATTTAATCTGTAATATAATTGTTACTGAAATTTGAAAGTTAGNTGAATTTATTTGTGGTTCCTCTTTCATTCTATGGAAATCGGTCCTCGCCAAGTTTCCTTTCTGTTCTCTGTTCGTCTCTTTTTCTATTATCATGTGGTCCAGACGGGTGATACAGAAAGCCGGACTGAAGTTCCCGGTTGCCGCCAAAATCGTCATGCAAATGTGGCTATGCTGCGAGTCAATGTGACTATCTTTTTACTACTGTATTTTGTAGATTCTTATTAGACGGCAAATTAATAATGAAATTTAAGGAGGTTAAAAGTATTATTTGATGCATCGTATTATCATAATTCAATAACAATTGCTTAAAAAATGAAATTAGTAGTAATACATTTTTAAATCATATAACCTCGTTTTCACAGTATACAGACTATAATAGCCTAGACCCACCGCCGCCTGTCTTTAAATAAATATTTTTAGTTA
>KZ872849.1:6706-28303 GCA_003456935.1 Machilis hrabei
AGCTGTAAATCTAATGCGTATTTTTGGTCATTCTTTCCGAGGTCGATTCGAGATTGGAACCGTTTAGAACGTAAATAATAACTTGTGGTGCCTCGTGCACCCCCTGCCAAGTACCTTACCGGTTGATTGCAGGGTATGATGTAGATGTAGATGTAGAATGTCATTATGATTTTGTATTTCTTATTGAATCGTAAAAAGTTTGAAAAATTAATGACTTTAAATCGTGATTCCTTGACCGTTGAAGTTTTTCCTTCATTACTAATAGCATTCGATCATATAATCATGAAATGGCGAAAACTATTTGTATTTAAATATTATATTTCTATAATATCAAAGTATGTTAATACACTTTAAAATCACAAACATAGGTTAAAAAAAACTGAACTGTAACCAAGAATAACGTATTATACAGGAGGATATGACACTGCAGCCCTTTACCATTACAATCAGCGTATGCGTCACTCGAGCGCCTCTACTGGCGTGAGTAAAACTCATTCACTTTGTTACCAGAATAACGCTACTGCAGAAAAAAAGGTAGTTCGCTCTTTGAAAAGGTTAACATTATTAATTTAAAAATATCATATACCTAACAACAAGAACAGAAGTAATGTAATACTTTAAAACTATTAAATGTGGTAAGAAAAATGCTTGATGCAACACCGGGAGTCGAGCCTACAACTTTCCGATCCAGTGCCTGGCGCCCTAAACCTCTCAACTACAGTACATAGGTTGAGATACGTAGGTAAGTGTATAAAACTCTTGAAAGCTACAATCGGTACCATTCGGCACGTCCGATCACAGGTGGAGGGGAAGGGATTGGGGGATGGGTGGTAGGAATGTAGTGGGAGACGATACAGTCATGCGCGACGTGCAGAATTTCGGACCTACATTTTGCTTATGATTGTACATGCATTTTAATAATTTTTTTTGTACCACTTAGTTGGACATTGTCCATTGTTGTATTAGCTCCGACATCTTCCATTGGATATCCGTAGGGACATGAACGGGACATGATATGGATATTGAAGCTAATTTTGAGGAGTATGAAAATTTAGGTTTTCCAGATAGTTATACCACTTGAAAATTACATCATTGCAGGTGATACGCCCTATACAGAGATGAGTAGTATCACGATAGGGTCGTTTGACCCCAAGTTCGATTTTCGATATCAAGTTCGATATGTAGCTATGTGTGTGGGAGCGGCTGTGGGATTCGATCTTGCGACCGTAGGAAAGGCCTTGGATTACCAGACGAGCACTCTAACCATTGCGCTATGGTGAACTCATGTGAGAAGAGTAACACTATATGTACTGTGAAGTGGATGTAGTGGATATAAACATGATATCCTATGTACGAGTATATCCGTTGCGGACATATAATGGATGTAGCCTACCTTGTGGATATCCCACATTGCCGTGGACGTCAACAGGATATCCTATGGATACTCGTTGCGGACATACAATGGATGTACGTTGTGGATATCATGTGGATATCCCACATTGCCGTGGACGTAAACAGGACATTGATGATATCCTATGGATATCCTAGGGGCATTTGTGCTGTCTGGGTTTAAATGGGTTTGAGAATTGGTCTGAAAATTGATCTTGTCTTCTCCGAGCTTTGAACCCACGATCTCAAGTTCCACAGTCGATTATCTTATCCACTCGAGGTAGCCGAGTGGATAAGATATCCGACTGTGGATTTTGAGGGCTTGGGTTCGAAGCCTGGAGCAGACAAAATTTCATGATGCTGGAGCTAACATAAGAATGAATAATGCCCAACTAATCAAAGTAGTATCGAAATTAATCAGCCATTGTCTAAAACATTCAGATCAGAATTAAAAAAACTTTGGAAAAAATCTCATTGAACATCTGACGGGCGTATGAATTTCGTTAATATAAATCAGAAACAGCCATGGTATGAAACCACTTCCTTGTGGTACCCAGCCTGCAACTGGAATGGATCTGGTCTACAATCTACAGTGTAACTCTCTGAGTTCGTCCTGTGGAACAAACACTCAACCAAACGAGAGTCATGAAGTCTAGTTTGTAAGCCTCTGATTGACGCAATCGATCAACACTGCAATATTTCAGTGTCACTGAGAGTAATTAATTGGAATCGACTCGTTCTGACGCTGTTTGCAAAGTGTTTTAAACACATTTCGAGGTTTCGATGAAACAAAAGACAACAAATGATTACATCGTCAGAACGCTTTGCTTTTAACGTCCATTTAGTACACACGCTACATATGAGTTGTACGATGAAGGCCATTAAAGCACTTTGCAACGTTTAATGCCTTTCATGACGTGTGTAGGTCTCCCATCTATCCAGACACTGTATGCTCAGTCACAATTGAGACGAGTCTCTTTTGTGACTTACGTAAAAGAAGAAATGTTTGTATTAAAATTAATCTTCTTAGTGTCGTTATTAAATGTCCGTTGCAAGAAGACTACTGCACTTGATAATGACAGTGTTGCCGTCATCCAGAGGAATTCGTACAGTAGTGAGAATAATGACGTCACAGAATCCGGACGACATTCTTTTATTTCAGCAGACTTTTTGGAAACTCTTCGCCAACACTGGATGATCAGAAGAATACACATAGTTGACGAACATCCTCAAGGTGAGTTCCAGTCACTGCTTTGGCTCAGGGGTGGCGAAACCGTTGATCACGGCCGGTTTTTAGTTGCTGTTTTTAACAAAATTTGAGAATACTCTTCAGAATAACTGACTTGTACGACCTCCGTCAAGTTGGCCCCGCCCACTCCTGAACGAATTACGGCACCTATGCCATTATTTAGTTCCCAATTCGTTCCGGCGAATGACACTAGTCCCAGAATTCGTTCACCAATATTAAGCCTGTTACAGGCCTAATAAGTGGGCGGGGCTAACTTGACGCCAGCCCTCTCCCCCCCACTCCTGAACGTATTACGACACCTATGCCATGATTAAGTTCCCAATTCGTTCTATTGAATGACACTTGTCTCAGAATTCGTTCACCAATATTAAGCCTGTTATAGACTATTTAAATGGAAGGGCAGGCGTCAAGTTAGCCCCGCCCACTCCTGAACGAATTACGGCACCTATGCCATGATTTAGTTCCCAATTCGTTCCGTCGAATGACACCAGTCTCAGAATTCGTTCAACAAAATTAAGCAAGTTATGGACGATATACGTGTTCAGGGCTAACGTCAAGTTAGCCCCACCCACTCCTGAACGAATCGTGAAATCTATGCCATGATTTAGTTCCCAATTCGTTCCGTCGAATCACACCAGTCTCAGAATTCGTTCATCAAAATTAAGCATGTTATGGATGATATACGTGTTCAGGGCTAGCGTCAAGTTAGCCCCGCCCACTCTTGAACGAATTGTGAAACCTATGCCATGATTTAGTTCCNAATTCGTTCCGTCGAATGACACCAGTCTCGGAATTTGTTCATCAAAATTTAAGCATGTTATTCGTGTTCAGGGCAATCGTAATGCGTTCACAAATATTAAGCTTAATACAGAAGATATAAATGGGAGAGCTGGCGTCAAATTAGCCCCACCCACTCCTATACGAATGTTGACACCTATTGCTTGATTTACCGTACAGTACCAGGAACGGTTTTGTCATATTCAAACGAAGCAAAGTGACAAATTTCGTTTCGCTTAAAACGCAAATTTTTGTTCACTTACCGTAATATAATCACAGAATAAAGGACTAACTTATTCCAAAATGCCACTCTTCAGTATTTTAGAGTCTATTGTGTTCTAGTGTGTTGCGTATCCTGCCATATTAAAAGCGATTTACGCTACTTCCACAATATAATACACAAATCCTCTTAGATTACTGCTACCATGTTGCTGGTATATTCTAATATTACTTATAATAAATAAGAAGGTTGTGTTGTAACTTAAAACTTTTAATTATGACGTCAGTGTCATCATAATTTTTTTAACAGGAGGAAAGTCGGAAATGACAGTGTCTTTTCTATTTTTTTTTTGTGTGTTTTATAATGAAAAAGTGAACACTTTCATAATTGTTGTGTGATTATTGCTTGGAAATAGTACAAACTGACATCTATTGATATTGCAATACAACACAGGCACACTTGTTCATCCAATTCAAAAATTGACTTTACTTTGTTAGAAACAAAACCTTAAAAGTGACGGAAAGAACCGATGGGACGAAAAAAAGTATCTTACACTCTTAAAAGAATTACATTGATTAAAATTTGTGAATAAAGTATTTGAAAAACTTCAGCTTGTTAAACTTCAAACGAAATGTTTAACTGGCATCATAATATCGCTAACACATTCATAATGAAATCGGATACCTGTATTTGTACATACATAATTTAGTTTATGTTATTTAGTTCTAGAAAACAAACAACTTTTAGAACAAATAAAATGACTTGTGTCATTCAACGGGAAAAACGGGAAACGAAATCATGGCATGAGTGTCGCAATTAGTTCAGGAGTGGGCGGGGCTAACTTGACGTTAGCCCTGAACACGTATATCATACATAACATGCTTAATTTTGATGAACGAATTCTGAGACTGGTGACATTCGACGGAACGAATTGGGAACTAAATCATGGCATAGGTGTCGTAATTCGTTCAGGAGTGGGGGGGGGGGGGTTAGCCCTGAACACGTATATCATACATAACATGCTTAATTTTGATGAACGAATTCTGAGACTGGTGTCATTCGACGGAACGAATTGGAACTAAATCATGGCATAGGTGTCGTAATTCGTTCAGGAGTGGGGGGCGGAGCTGGCTTCAAGTTAGCCCCGCCCACTTATTAGGCCTGTAACAGGCTTAATATTGGTGAACGAATTCTGGGACTAGTGTCATTCGACGGAACGAATTAGAAAACTAAATCATGGCATAGGTGCCGTAATTCGTTCAGGAGTGGGTGGGGCCAACTTGACGGAGGTGACTTGTACGTCATCTTAGCATTGTTCCATACAGATACCTTCATTTCTCCAGGCAATGAACGGACACTACAAGTACAGTGTCTTATATTGGCTATGAAATTGTATAGAATTTAGTCTACGCTCTATTTTTTTCGTAATAGAACACGTCCGATTTTTCCATCCTAAATTGGTTGGTTTATTGTAAGGTNCTATTGAAATATGTACAAAAATGGATAATAGATGGCAGCACCTCCCATCACGAGTTTATCACTTTTGGCATCCGCATAGCGACAAAAAGTTAATTTGAGGTTTGCATACTACTTATTCTAGACTACTATACAACAAGCTTGCAGGTTGTTCTGGCAACTATATTCAACACATTGAATAAACATTCTAGGTGAAGCGGGCTTTACCAATATTGGCTTTACACGATACGACGAGCCATACGATTCATCGCATAGGTCGTCGTATGATTCGAGTGGTACGATTTTTTTATCCGACCATTCATAATTGAACAGGTCCGATTTTTCAAACGTCGAGTCATATGGTCGACTGTAGCGCTCGGTGTGATGGTAAGGAGAAGCTATATTGACACATTATACTTAAGTTACAACCTGCCATCTGTAGTCGCTGAACTGTAGGCCTATTACCAGGGAAGGAAAGTAAATACAACACTAGCCATACTTGTCCTCTGTTGAGGTTTGTGATAACTAGTAGAACATTGTCTCGCAATCTCCGTGATTTGTGGTGAAATTAGAGAAAAGTTAACGTATCACTGGTCGTCTGGTTAAAAATCTAGTGGAGCTAGTTGTCCCAACAATCGTATTACTTGTGGTGTTAAATGCATTTTGTACGATCAATCATACGTTTCGTCGTATCGTGTAAAGCATATAAAAATACGAGTATATTTAAATTATTATTCAAGAATTTGTAGTGCTTTTTAATGCAAAACTCATGCATATTATCAACTCATGGTCACTTGGTAGATCGCGAAAAAGTGTATTTGTCTAGAGTAGATCACTAGATCCCAAAGCCTGGCTGGCCACCCCTGATTTAGAGATTGTTTGGAGTAAAAGTGATATGAGGTCGATGAATTACAAAATGGAGAATGAATGACGATATAGGCACTGGTTTCTTTACCACGAGTCTCTTCTCTTCAGCTGACATAGCACATGCAGACGGAGTAATAGCATCTTTGAAAGGGGTGTATTCTCCTTGAGTTCGACAATTTTCTTAGTATCAGTTATTCAGTGACTACTCACAACACACAACAGTTGAAACACAATTACGAGTACTGCTGTCAAACTCTTTTCCCGAATGAAATAAAAGTCTACGGAAATCGTAACATACGTATTGTCTATAGCTTGAATGTGCCAGATTGTGTAAAAGATAGTCACAGTTCCGTGTGCGACCATTTTAATTGGGTATTTCAACTTTGAATCTTAAACGTTCAATTAAATTGAATATATCACCAACTGTAATTCACTTAAAACCAATCTGGCACATTAAAGCTATTGACAGTAAGTATGTTACGATTTTCGTAGACTTTTATTTCATTCGGGAAAAGAGTTTGACAGCAGTACTCGTAATTAAATTGACTAATAAACCAATTAAAACCACTATAAATCAGATATTTTAAATTCTAGGGAAATAAATAAAATTCCTAGTGCTTCACAAAATAGAATCCTAACCATGTGCACTAACTTTGTGATTATATAAAAATACGAGAGATTTAGGGTTCGAACCGCCTTAAACAGATGCGTGGGGGTCCATTTGATCCCATACATATATTTATAAGAGTGTTGTCTGCATCGTGGAAGCTGTACTACTGATGGTATCAGTACCATCCCACAACCTAATTAACCAGCTGATTCGGCAGAATATTACATTGTATCATTTATCTTTTCCTAATGCCACGCCCTTTTTTTGATGGGGGTTAAATAGACCCCACACGCCTACTTACGTTATCATTTTAGAACTTGAGTGAATAGCACAATTTGAATTTTACTCCACAAAATGTACTTCTCATAACACAAAAATTACATTTGTAATAAAAATCTAATCAATGCAGTATTTCAGCTTTCAGTAATTGTAATGTTTTAATTAGGGTACGTCCTTTGTATTATAACTGTGTTAGTGGGAGGAACCTACTACCTACTCTTTATTTAAGTACAGATTCACTGTATAGAACTCTAACCTTGGGGTCAAGGCATAAACACATACAATATTAATTATTTTAACGGTTAACTCGATTAACCTTATCAAGGTGCAAGTAGAATGCAGTCATATGAGTTCTCCAATTATCTTGGTAAGTATGGCTCGAACTCACCTTATTCTGAATCCACTAACAGTATTAAATCCTAAACATATAGCTTTACGAGTCGGAATAAGAAACCTATCACTTTATCTAACACTGGCAATTAGTAAATTTTATGTTAAATATTCCCCTCAACAAATTATTAAGTCCAAGACAAATAGTAGACTATGATATCTTTTAGTTATTTAAAAAACAATAATTATATGTTTATTAATTTAAATTTATTGGACTCTCAGAGTCAATAACTGACAAAGCAAATCATATGAGTATTCACATTTCTGTAACTAGCTATAATCAATAAATAATAATAAACAATAAATAATAAATACGGCATCAGTCTATTAGCTGAACGACGTTTATTTATATTTTGCAACTCACAAATACATACAAATCTAAATATTTTATCTTTCGCAAAGTTTTCGTAAAGTCTTAAAGGAAAACGATCATTCCAGATTTATTTTAAACATCAATCAAAATCACTTTAAACTTTTCAATGTTACTGTTGTTACAGTTCAGTTCGATAAAATACATGGTTATACAGAATGCAAAATACACTGAGAAATAGAAAGACAGAGAGAAAGAAGAAATAGTTTTATTTTATTTAATCTACCTGCTAAAATGGATGTAAATTACAAGTGGCTAAAAAAAAAAGCTTTGTTGTCTTAACAGTAATTCCTTTAACTTTCGTGTAAGCGTGTTTAGATTCTTTATTTCTTTTAATTCCTTGGGAAAGCTGTTCCAAATTTTTGGACCCTCTATAGAAAACGATTTGCTACCTAATTTAGAGTTATGTACTGGGATGCACGTTTGATTATAATTTATTGTATGATATGAGTGGTAAGAATGTATAGACACTAACGATTCTATTAGATAAACCGGACTTTACATGGCTAAGGATACTTTATTAATGTGGTAAAATGCAGAATTCTTCGTCGATCCACATTTAACTAACCAAGTTTGTTTATATACGTTGTTATTCTATAGCTGCGTTTTATTTTGCAAATGAAGCGAATACAAGAGTTCTGAATTTTTTGAAATTGTACTTACAAGTTCCTAGTTTATTCCATGATATACAGTACCAGCATCGATTCTGTCATATCCAAACGAAGCGTAGCGCGAAATTTCGTTTCGCTTAAAACGNAAATTTTCGTTCACTTACCAAGCTACGAAAAATTAAATTCGCTACGTCTTTCAGGCGAAGCCTGAAAGACGTAATAGCGAATTTAATTTTTCATAGCTTGGTAAGTGAACGAAAATTTGCGTTTTAAGCGAAACGAAATTTCGCACTACGCTTCGTTTGGATATGACAGAATCGATGCTGGTACTGTACCGTGTCACAGGTGGAGACGACTAGTGAATCAACCAGCCGCAGCTTAGTATTTTCTGATAGAAAATTTTTGAATCTAAAAAGAGACTTAAGTTTGAAACATGATTTTCTACAAATGGTAATATCTCGTCAAATTGAAGTCCCAAGTTTTTGTGTTTCGAGACTCTCTTCAGATTAATTGTGCCGATGCAGGATTTAGTCTTAGGAAGCTCTTTTCACACCAATGTTGTGGGTTTATTAAGACATAGTTGAAGAGCCTAATTGCGTTTGGTAAGTTTGTGACGTCGGTACTGATGTATATCTGAGTATCATTGATGAGTTGTTAATTGATTATTTAAACAGATCAAGATCAAACCTATGATTTCCAATATTTCGTAATTATATGGCATTATCGTCATTCCAACAAAATGTTCTGAACGTAGGAAAATAGCTACCAATCATAATAAAAATAGTTGTTTTGCTCACCACGGATGCACAGCATTTCACTTGAAAAAATTTAGTTGTTGATTTACGCATAACCATTCTTTGTTACCTTCGATGAATTGTGAACTTTTTGCTGAAGCTTCTATTTTCATACATATTATAACTAAAAATGCTATCAATTGATAATGCATTGGTATAAAGAATAGCTACCAGCGTGTTTCAGTTATTTTACAGCACAAAAAGTAGAACGTTTTTGATGGTCAAAAACTTGCATTTGTATCGGATTGTACTAAACAGTTATAAATTAAAATGTTCAACACTGTGAGCACTCAATGTGAGGAGCTGAGTCATACTTTCGGCAGGAGCTAAATTATTTATTTAAAACAATTGTATTTTCATATTTTACATTAACATTACTCTTCTATATTTGGCCAAATCAGACAAACTCAAATGCTGAGTTACATTTCAACAGACATACTGTATCAACAAGAACAGTTGTAGTGTTACGTACAAGGCAAGTCAAATAAACCATCACCTCCAATACAAAGCCAATGAGACAGAGGATTTCGTAAGTCAAGCAGCTCTCGCACCAGACTTCGCGCGTTCGATTGCCACACAAGGCTGCTTTGGTGTTGATGAAAATAAGTATTTTTCTGAAAGGACCCATGTGGTGACGGATTAGCCATAAAGCAAAGAAAGCAGCCGCTTTAGGGCCCCGAAGCTTTTGCGGCCCCGGGAAGGGTCCCGCCAGGGGCCTGTGTGAGAGCTATCTTGGACAGAAAAAAACAAAAGTTTAATATAATAAAGTATTGATATCGATAACAGCTTCTTCTTTGG
The DNA here is from genome assembly GCA_003456935.1 of Machilis hrabei. Taxonomy (NCBI): domain Eukaryota; kingdom Metazoa; phylum Arthropoda; class Insecta; order Archaeognatha; family Machilidae; genus Machilis; species Machilis hrabei. The sequence continues at coordinate 16,516 of KZ872849.1, forward strand.
ATGTTTGCTTATTATTTGTTGTCCTTAATGTAAAATCGTTATTTTCGTTANTCAAGATTAGAANTNGCTGCATTGAAGATATATTTGTCACTGATGATCACCAATGCTACCGGGGAAAGATCATTNTCAAAAAGGAAGATTATTAAAAACTGCCATAGGTCTACAATGGTGCAAAACAGACTTGCATCACTCGCTATTATGGCCAGTGAAAATGGCGTTCTGCAAAAGTTAGAGTTTGAAGACGTTCTAAGTAGTTTTGTGTCAAAGAAACTCAGGAAAGTAAATTTGTAAGTTATACTCTACCACATTTCTGTTATTGTCAGATTTGACGACTTTCATTTTTACAAGTGGACTGAACTTTGTTGTAAATATATATTTTTTTCTTCTCGATATTTTAAGCATTACATTACCATTACCACTTGTGGGATTTGTAGATTTAAGGTTTACGTTGATGAGTAAGCAAGCAAAGTTTTTGGTCAAATTTTTTTCATGTTATATAGAAAGTAGTAAGCAAAGTACAGTTTATTTATAAAATCTTACTTCAGGCAAAAATCATAATTTACTTTGATATACAGGCCCAATGCAATTTTTACATTTATATACTTTTGTTTTATTTTCCGGTTTGTTTATTTAAGATAATTCAATATTAATTATGACATGGCTTTGGTTTTTTATGTTGACTAACGACTTTGTAAATAGGCTACATAGAAAATAGAATACATTACTTTTCTATGAACGTGTTTAATCAGTGAGTTGTGTGAGTGTGTTTCCCTTTAAACATATTTACTCTAAGAATCCTAAATTAGTTGTATTAAGTGTTTAATCTCTACCTTCAGACAGGCGCACAAATATAAATACATCACACATACCCATTTGTGGTCGCTTGCATGCACACACATCGATCTGAGATTAGAAATGGGAAGGCAAACTAAAGGGTGAGAGGGGCCGGAGGGGGCCCCGTTGCTTATCTTGCTTCAGGGCCCCAAAGGTTGTTAATCCGGCACTGTAGTCAAGAGGACGTAAACCACCACAAATGGTCCTCATGAAATTCAAATGTATGTAATACAAGTTGTTGCGTACCATATATTTTCTTTCGTGCAATTTTTGAGACACGAAGGACGCATTCTAAAAATTGATAATACGTTACTCCTACTTTGAAAGTTTAGAAAAACATATTACAGCGACTGCGTCTTTTACACTCATGTCCAAAGTACTCTTATGTACTGTTTTTACCTGGTTGGAATTATCTGGCAGGTAAAATAACGAGTGTATATGTTCTGGTTACTGGCTTTTCTGAAAGGACTTGGCTATCTATACTTCCACATACTTCGGGCGGTTCGGTTTTCACTGAACAGAAAGGGACTGCATACGTCGAATCAATATGATGTTTAACGTCCTATCGACACCATGTGGGTCATTTAAGGACAATGTACAATGTTTAATGAAGATGAATGCACATCACAAATATCCATGCCCTACGCGAGATTCCAACCCACAACCTCTTGGGCCAGAGCGTGCTGTGCTAACCACTAGACCAAGCAAGTCGGCTCGACTCAGTAGATATAGGACACATGGTCACACAAAATTATGACCTCAGTTACTGATGACAACATGATCCTGGTCTCTGTGTTGATTCAAGCAATTTTAACCGATTTTAATGAAATTCAGAATTTTGTTTGGCCAATGTTCTATATCTTAGAAATCGTCATCATGAATAGGTGAGTTGCTACCATAGGTTTTGGGTTCGAGCCCTATGAGGGGTAAAACTTTGGCAGTATACCTTAACCACTGAATTTCAGGTAATCCGTGATGTTGCTGTCTGTTGCATGAGAATGCTATAGAAAATCTAGTAAGTAAGCGTAGTGATGGTTTATTACATCATTGGCCTAAGTCTATAACTCACGAGAAGAGGTATTAAGACCCAGCCAAAATATTAAACAATTATTTACCTGTTTAAACATAAACAAGTTCAGCCTAGACAAAAAATGTCACCAGAATTCGGATTGTTATATATTGATATTAAACATATTAAAGGAAAAATTTATTAACTAAAGTTTTTGCTAAATTATTACAATGAAAAAGGGCCTATAAGCATAATAAAATGAAATGATAGCGTTGATATATTAAATAAGATATTATGTTTTAGATTAGCTAACTTTTACATCAGAGAAAGTGTTAAGACAGGAGGTGGATCTGCAATTTTAGTAAAGCCCAGCTGGAATCTTAACATTAAAATTAGGGAGGATATAGAAATATTAATGAAGACTATAGAAATAGTTACTATAAAAATGTTATTCAGAGCCCTCTACAATGTCCTATACCAAAATACATTGCAAACCTTGTTTTTTGAACTCAAAATAACTTTTTGTTTTTTTTCAGGCCTTCGTGATGCCTTCATGAGTCGCTGCATGCTAACGATGTTGTCCAGAATGAGGATGACCTCCAGCATCATTTCTGTCCATCACAGCAATTTCACAGAAACACCTCAAATTCAGCCAAACACAGCATTCATCATACGTGGAGTGAAACTAACGAAAAAGTTGGAAATGGTATTTATTTCTTAGTTTGACTACATTTAAAATAAATTTCTCGTCTGAGAGTGCGTTTATAGCCAAACAATGGCGAATATTCTAATTTGCCAGAAATTAACTGACATAACAGTAATAAGTTACAACCAATGCCCAAACATTGAGATCATAAATTGTTAACACTTTTAGCAATTTTGAGACAACAAAAAAGAAAGCTTATTATCGATGCGTGGGATCATAGTTTCGCTTCTTTAGTTTAACCTAAAGTCTTCTTCCAAGTTCTTCCACTTCTTTTAAAGATCGCAATTAGCTCAGCAAATGACATCAACGATTAATGATACTAGGGCCTATTGCTTGGTCCAGAAGAATTGTTTGATCGTGGATATACATCATATCAATATGATGTTTAACGTCCTATCGACACCTGATGGGTTATTTAAGGACGATGAACAATGTTTATTGTGATTAATGAAGATGAAATGACATTACAAATATCCATGCCCTACCTTAGATTCCAACCCACAACCTCTCGGGCCAAAGTGCGCTCTGCTAACCACTACACCAAGCACGTCGGCTCGAATCAATAGATATAGGACACATGGTCAGACAAAATTATGACCTCAGTTACCGATGACAACATGATTCTGGTCTCTGTGTTGATTCAAGCAATTTTAACCAATTTTAATGAATTTCAGAATTTTGATTGGTCCATTGTTCTATATCTTAGAAATCGTCATCATGAATAGGTGAGCTGGTCCTAGAGGTTTTGGATTCCAGCCCTAGAAGCGGTAAAACTTTGGTAGTAAACCTTGACCAATGAATTTTCAATATTACTACCCGATGTTTTAGTGTTAAAATATCTAACGTTTTAATTCCACAAAATGTTGTTTTCAGTAAACATAACTCTGAATTCAGAGTATGCAAAGATTTATTAGTGAAATCAAACTAGCCAATCTTCTTTTGGCAGAGATTGTGCTTCGAATTTTCAGTATAGATCCACATACAGGGTGTTTGTAAAGTTCCATCCCCCTCCCCCCGCAGATCTTGGAAACCGTTAGAAATTTGGGGAAACGGTGAAACATGTGGTCCATGATTTCGAGGGGCTGCTTTATCCGTGACAAGATATTGACGCGGGGCCCCGCAGGGACCCGGGGCTGCGGCCCAACGCGAAAAATTTAAATGGAAAGGGGGTTCGTGTGATACATCATGTGAAAGGTCTAATCGAGACGAGTAAATCAAAACAACAAATTATTTGCTACGACACTCATTTTCAAAATGGCGGCCGGTCAAAGTTGGAAATTGAATTTAAAACAAACCTTTATTATTCAGGTTTATGAAGTTGCAGAGAGTAGGGTAGTATCAAATCTGTCAGGTGGCAAATGGGGCTCAATTCGAGCTCCGCCTCAATTAAAGGTAAGATTGTAGACTGTTTTTGTACATTGAACTTTTAAAACTGAATAAAATTACAAGAAAATAGGATGATTCTTACGAGGTAATTTATTCGGCTGCAGCTGATAGACTCGGATTTGATACTACCCTACTCTCTGCAGCCCCTCGAAATCATGGACCACATGTTTCGCCGTTTCTCCAAATTTCTAACGGTTTCCAAGATCTAAAGGGGGGTGGAACTTTACAAACACCCTGTATATGAGGGTCCAATCTACGAAAATAAATTGTTAATTTTTCACATTTACTTTGTTTTCGCAGATACTGGAGTCCAGCACGACTGCAACGCCCTGGTTTTTCATGTTGGACAAAGACGTGGACATTAGGAACTACTTTAAGAAGATGCATTTACATTACAACAGTTTGGTTTTAGTGGTTCAAGATTTTGGCGAAAATCAGCTGAACATCACAGAAACTTACCATTCAACCCGGAGTAATCCTCTTGCGGTGAAGCCTTTTGGAAGCTGGAATCATGAATCTGGACTTCATGTACTTAACAACAAGATATGGAACAGAAGGCGTGACGTTCGCTACACTTTCAATGTGATAATGGTAGTGTACAGAGTCTAATTTATTGTAGTTGCAAAGGTACTAATGAATGAAGAGCGTGTACATACTATGTTGTGGTTGCAGTAAATATTTTTTATTACACACCACTTTACATAGGATCAAAGTTCTTGAAAGTAAATTAAAGGGTTTCATGCGACTTACGTCCAATTTTACTGTCAGTCTTCAATTAGTGGCCTGAAAATGTTCTCCACCAGACAGGTTGTTATTCTTCTATTTCCGATCGTTCCTTTTCTTTTCTGTCTCTTAGAATTTAGATTCACGAATTCGTATTGAAGTAAAATTAATAACATACTTTCCCTCGTGAATTCATTTGACGACTATTCAACGTCGAGTTCGTAATTAGATGCCATGATTTAAGATGAAACTCTACAAGAAATAGGTGTCAAAAATTGGATTAAAGACCGTGTGAGCCATTTATGGAGGTTCATTTTAGAGTAAACGCTATTTACCGGTCTGGAAACATCTCCCAATACCTCTCATGTTGAAATTTCAAATGTATTAGTGGGGTTTCAATTTTTAAACCTAATTATATATTTTGTGAGACAACATTTTTGTCTATGTAGTGTTTTATGTCGTATAGACATCTGATGGGTAATTTAATTACGACGGGTTATGCTTGTTTGGTTAATAATGATGCATGGACAAATCCAAGCATCCAAAATGTATGCGGAATGCAAACCCTCAGCACCCGTTGTACACTAGCTACTTGTCTACGATTTCGTTTACTTTTTGAAGATGGCGGCTTGCGCATATAATACACAAGGTATATATATTCTTTTTTTTGTTATGGTTATGCACCGGGAACCGCCGTAATGCATTACTTCCTAATATTTATGGCCACATTTTTAATCCGACATTAAGTGCACACATTTAAGACAACACAAGTGAGTGCACGGACGTTTGCCAACACAAGTGTACACACTTAGGACAACACAAGCGTAACACCCATGCCCTAACCAGTAATCGAACCTGGGACCTCCGGCGTGCAATGCCACGGGACTAACCACTAGGCTACCGGGGCCAACAAGGTACGTATATATATTCTACCTCATTCTCATGGTCTTGTTGGTTTAACGTATTTGAAAGCTGATTTCAATAAACACTGTGTGTCGTTTTGTAAATAAAAATAAGGACAATTGTTAAATACATACGTGGTGGGTATTTTTAGTTTTACAAAAACTATTGTTTTTATTTTTATTACAGTTGCCAGTCGATATGTTTCCCAAGGAATTGTTAGAACGATGGAGTCTCAGTTTTTTGGACATTGTCGTGTATATTTCAACCATGTTCAACTTCACGTAAGTTCAAGAATCAATTTTCAACATATTAAAGTTAGAAATAGTCAAGAAGAAACAGCAGATCAAACAACATGTGAAACGTTGTCAAATGCGGGGCTGCCAACTCTATGACTAATTGAGAAAATAACACTGATACTTAGATGTACTTTAAGTTTACTTTCTTTACTATCTAGATTTACGTATTATAGGTAAGATAAAATTGATAGATTATATGAGTTGAATACCTGTAAAATAAACGGGAATATAAGACGAACAATTCCTGGATTATGATTTTTTTCTAGAATTCGGTAAGGTAACGTAAATTACTGTAAAACATCGCTCCAATTGTGACCATCTCCCACGACAAGATTACTGAACGAGTTTCATAACAGGAACTTAATTGCAATTAACGTGATAATCTTAAACGCACCGCCTATGTTGCAATTAACCAAATACACTGGTGTCCAAAATTAAAGCAACACATACATAACTGAATGCAGCACACAAGAACATTAATTTATTGAAGGTAATTAGTATCTACCTTCTGAACCAAAACAAAAGAAGCAAGATAACATAATTTCTAAGCAAAGAACTTAAAAAAGAAACAATTTTCTGAACATTCAGACGTTCATTCAACTTTGCAGAGTGAATCTGGACTCATTAGTGAAGAGAACATTGGCCAACTGTTAGCTTGTCCAGTTCACATGCTGACGGCACCACTCCAGACATCTTCTTTTTTTCAGTTGCGTCAAAGGGACACAGATAGCAGGTCGCCTGCAATAAAGGGCACTTTGTTGAAACCTCCTGTACACTGTGTGTCCGGATACAGGTACAACAAGCTCCAGTAGCTGCTGCGATGTCAGATGCAAATTGCCGGGCAGTACTATGGCGGTACCGTCTTATTCTGAGGGCTAAATAACTGCCTTCTCTTACTGACGTCACTATTGGTCGTCCTTGCCCAGGTCTTCGGGATACATTTTGCGTCTCTACAAATTGCTGCCATAGTTGTGACACAACAGAGCGATTCACATTTAGCCATGTGGCCAAATCAGCTTGAGACTGCCCTGCCTCCAGTCTTCCTATCACTCTCCATCGCAGTGAGTCTTCCAGACGTTGTGCCATAGCGTCTTGTTTAAACGTTGCAAGTTGATGTTGGTCTGATACGATCAGTAAACATAAGGAACACTGTCTGAGAGGTATGCTGCAGTCATCATAATACGGCTGTAATACAGTACTGTACGACACAAATGCCATCTTCTGTTTACAATATAATTCCACAATCGTCTGTTTACATTTAACAGCAATCTTCTACAATTGTATGGGTCTGTTCGAACTGAAGGGATCGTTTTATGTTTGTTGCTTTAATTTTGGATACCAGTGTAGTTTCATACACTCGCTTTTAACCTGACTGCGTTTTGCTTCCTGTCCATTGGAATTTAAACAGAAACGTTCCGCTAGAACCAAAGCGATTGCAACTTTGCAAGCCGTGATTTAAATTTACTTTCTTAACATTTTAATAATAACCTAACCTAACCTAACCTAACCAATCTGAACTAAAAAATGAAGTATTTGCAGTTATGTTTTTTTTAAGTCGTCAGTTACACCTCAATTAATTTTCAGGGATGCTCTCGATCTAATGAATCCTATAAACACAAAACATAGCGGCGTTCTGATTGGTGGTTGTTGATGATGATGATTTGGTGTTTTACGTCCCGTCGACACACAATGGATCATTAGGGACGATGAAACAATGTTTATTGTGATTAATGAAGGTGAAGATGAACACTTTTTATTGAAACAGTGAGTAACACCCAGCCCTAGCCAGGAATCGAACCTGGGACCTCCGGCGTGCAATGCCACGGGACTAACCACTAGGCTACAAAAATGCCTTGAATTGGGCACTTATACTACTCGCAAACACCATTATCTGATGAAAGTCTTTCAATAATCTTGTCGTAGGAGGTGGCCAATAGTGTATAAATTTTAAGGTAACGTGATGAAAATTGACCATACTTGGTTTTACATCCCAGTAAATCCACAGAATGGTGTTAATACCATGTAAAGTACGAAATATTGGGAATCTTAGTTTTGATCTTGAATCCACTTTATTTTTCAATAGTCAATTAACAACTCATCTAAATGCCAACAAAAGTTACTCTACCTTTAAGTTACGATATTAGCAACACAGGAAGTTAAAGAATTCAGTCTCTAATGGCCACATCCCACGAGAAGATTATAGCAAGAGTTTTATAAAATAATGGTGTTTACGAGTAGCTGTAAGAGCCAAATTCAAGGAGTTTATCAAGCTATTTCTCTACAATTTACGATAGAACCGTTCCTATCAGGTAAGAGGATAATTGTATAAAATAACCAATCACAGGCACTCTTGGAGCAAGTTCGTGTCAGGTAAAACACTTTATGAATAACCACCAATCAAAATGTCGCTATGTTTTGTGTTTACAAGAGATGGAAAGCGTCCGTGAATATTAATTGAGGTGTTATGGACGACTTTGGAAACAAAAACGTCAGTGTGCATACTTTATTTTTAAGTTATTTCTCTTAGGTTAGGTAAGGTGACCATGAAAGCCTTTTGAAAGAAAATAAACTTAAATCATGGTTTGCAGAAGTCACAATCGCTCTGGTTCTAGCTGGATGTTTGTGTTTACATTTCAATTATAGACAGGAAGCAGTACGCAGTCAGGATAAAAGCGAGTAAAATAGAGTCGTGGGCGGGCGATTTCAATTAACACGTTAAATGCAAACAAGTTCCTGTTATGAAAGTCTTTCAAACATCTTCTCTTCTCGTAGGAGGTGGCCATAAGCAGTTTGCAGTTTCTAAAAACAGTTGAGTCACCTCATGAGGTGTTTTGCACATCTATAGTATGTGGTACCGAGGAAGTGATAAATATAAAGGCGAAAGGCAGAAAGGGGCTGTTATAGACTAGTCTGTGTAATTAACACGTTCATGGACTGATGAACGATTGATTGAGTAAAGCCACCGCCGGATTACTATTTGATACTTGCCTCGGATATTATGGTATAGTGATTATGTGTATGGTAAATATACCATTTACTTACATTTTGTTCAAAGAATAATCACGTTCAGTTTATATATGAGGTCCGATTGGTAACTAAAGTTATTGATGAATTCTTTCAACGTGTGTTGCATTTTATTGTGATTTATGGTCTTTGATCTTTCTGGCAATTTGTAGTTGAATATAATATAATTACGGATCCAAGATACTAACATCAAATACTGTTGATAGACTGATCACATTTGAGTGCGTGCCAAATTTCATTGTAAAGAGCGTGGATTTGTCTTAGAAAGAATTTAATAACATACGTATATCTGGCAGCCGTTGTTTTATATTGAATTACCTTCTCTACACCGTTGAACGTTGATACAGCCTTTTGTCATATGCTCTGCCTAACCTAACTATTAGGAGTTCCCCTCCACATCTATGGTACTATACCTCACCTTTAATTCCCTAACCTTCTTTCCGATCTCTACGTTACAATCAGCGGCGACTCGTGACTACGTCAAACCGGTGTGCAGAGAGGTTGTCATTCTTCTCCCGCTGCTGAGTACAGTTCACATCATGGATGCGAACAAAATTTAACTTGGCCGATGAAAATGTTTGTGTACACATTGAACGCTTACTAATAAATTCACTGTACTTGAGTACTTGAAGAGTCGAGGAAGTTTTGCAACGTCTCTGCACACCGGTTTAACGTAGTCACGAGACGCCGCTGCGTTACATGTGCTCCTAATGGAGAGAACAATTCATATATGGAAAGACAGTACTTTTGATGAAGTGGCCTGTACACTCCAGAGATGTAAAAACTGCCTCTATCCATAACTAGACTTATATTTATTATTTTGTAGGGGAAATATGGTACAAACAAATAAACTGGGCTCTAAGAATGTGGATGGTGAATGGGATGGTGTTTATGGCTTATTCCAACGTAATGAAGGTGATATCTTTCCTGGAGCAATGACACTTACAGCAGAGAATCAGGAAGTCGCCACTCCATCTTATCCACTCATGAAATCTTCGTAAGTATTTTTCTCTCATTGTCTTTACTTATTATGTATATCTATTCATAAAATGAAAACTTTCTGTAGGATGAAGGCAAATGTGCCGCCATGGCATCTATTTAAAAATGTAGAAAGAACGTGAGCAGAACGTATGGTAATGTACTCTTCTTCTTCTCTTTGAGTTTAAACTGTTTTAATATTATCAGAGATTCAATGACCACTCACTACAAATAACAGTTGAAACTCAAGGAGAATAAACAGATCCAAAGATGCTAATATTCTTTCATAAATAAAAAAATATATATTTTCGTGTGAGGTTGACCTTAAGGGCGTTCGCGCACTAAGTGGCCTGGCCACGCGACCAGTATTCATGGCGGCCAAGAGACACCGCGACCAGGTTACGTGAGGCATGTCCCCTTTTGTCTTCGATCTGGTGGGGAAAGTAGCAGCATTTTGGAACTTGATGAGAAAACGGCAAAACAAAAGGTAGAAGAGACTTGTCTGATGAGTTCTTAGAAAATTAGGGAAAGGTTGACTGGCAGGACGTTAACTGAAATTTCTAATTTAGATAGCATTAAAGTATCAAGCTGATTTTGAAATATGTTGTTTACCTTACATTGAAACGTGGATGATCATTTTTCATTGTGTTCCATTGAAAATGTACCCTTGGCCGCTCTTGTTTCAACAGCTAGTAAGCTACCTGCCAATGAATCATGTGTAAATATCCAGCTGCGGCTATCTGCTGGTGGCCTGCATGCCACCCGAGACCCAAGTGGACGCCGCGACCAAGTTGCCACGGCGCCCAAGTGCGCGTTGTCCATTAAACACATATACTGTACTAAATTATCAGTGGCCGTGGTGACCTGGTTGCGTGGCTTGGCCGCATAGTGCCCGGGCGCCCTAACAAACAAAAGAGCTGAAACAAATACATACATATCTTGAATCGGAAGATAACAAGCTTTTCTTAATAAGTAGGCCCCTATCTTCAAGGTGGAAACAACCTCTTTTTCAAGGTTTGAATAACAGTGAAATAGAAACTCGGGCGTTCCATCAGTTGTGTCAACATGGAACAGTGAAGAAGATGATAAAAAAACAAACACGAATCTGAATATCCATTTATTCACTTCTTGAGTTCGTACTTATGAAGTCATATTTTTTAACAAATGAAGCTGGCAGTTGTGATAATGAGTTTGTGTTCAGTTTGAACTTTGGCCAATTCTGTACTGGAAATTAAATATTTATCATCACTAAGTTCTTACCTGAACAGATCAATTGAAGAAGTACTTCATTTTCGTGCTGGAACACTTATAAAAACTTCAATTGCCCATAACTCGGGAAGGGCCAGCAATTCTTCTACTTAGTACGGTTTTCGTTGTTGCGGTAACGAAATATTCTGTAATATCGTATTAAACGTTCCAAACACAAAAAGCTTCCCTTGTTGAACCATCTAATTTTAACAGAAACAGCACTCTAGGACGTAGGGAGGTCGGTTAAAAATTATTTCAAACAAGTGAATGCAGACAGTCAACACTCTAATCAAATTAAATAAAAGATTGTAAAAAAAAAATGAAATTGCAGTAGAGCGTTTCTAATTCGGTAAATCTTGCAACGTGTTTTAAGCTAAATAAAGTGATCTTCAAAGTCTATGATAAAGTCTAAAACCATTTTACACTCCGTAAGTATAGAAAAGAAAGTAATTACGAAATGATTGGTAAAAAAAAAGAGGTGAAAGACTAAAGAACAAAAACAAGAAAACCAACTACCCAAAAATTACTTAAGCTTTATGATGATGATTTTGGTGTTTTACGTCCCGTCGACACCCAATGAAAGGGTCATTAGGGACGATGAAACAATGTTTATGGTGATTAATGAAGGTGAACTTAATTCTATATGAAGGTGATGATGAACACTTTTTATTGAAACAGTGA
>KZ872853.1:9030-27813 GCA_003456935.1 Machilis hrabei
GACTTTATTAAAGAGTTCATCAAGCGTCTTACTTTCAAATTTTATGATTCAGCGCATAATTCGCACAACGCATTGATCAATGCCCTGGGACGTTACGAAATAACACCCCAGGACAAGCATCGGCGTCCAAAAATTGTAGTNACGTAAGAATACTGATACAGATCCACATAATGGTAATCAGAGCATCATGTTCAGGTGTATCCCTACTTGATAACAAAACACTGGGCATACACCCATAAAACTAAACATAAGACAACCAAACAACCCACTGTACCTTTGAGGTTTAGATGAAAGCGGGCACTTCTGTTCCACTTTTATTCGAAGTGGTGGTATAACTCTTTAGTTTTCAATTAAAAAGTGTGTATGTTTGTAATAATAACATTCACGTTTATAAACAAGTCCTTGAGTTACACTGTTATTTATTATTTACACTGTTTTAATGCAATTATTTCCTCCAGTTAATTTTTAAAAAATACTGTCATTAATTACAATAATACAATTAATTTTCAACTGGATTTTATGATTCATGTAATCTGTTATCAGTATGACAAAACATACTGAAATATAATATCAATTACATATTCTAATCCTAAACTTTTAACACAAAAAAAAAAAAAATTTGTTTCAAGATTGCCGATGGTAAAAAATTTGCAAGCGTATCTTGTTAAACACGTAAGTTTTAATTGATACCCACAATTTTATTAAAATCAGATACCAGCAAGAGAGATGGCTACTTCTTAAATTTCAACAAAATAACTGCCACTTTAGATAAAGTTGTCCAACGTACTTACTGAGTGTCTTGACTTTCCTTTAATATTTCGTCAAGTCTGGTAGACATCAGTTACTCCCTTAGAACGTAAGCTAATCTTGGAAATTCTCACTCCAAAATAAGGGAAATCAGCTGTAAATCTAATGCGTATTTTTGGTCATTTTTTCCGAGGTCGATTCGAGATTGGAACCGTTTAGAACGTGAATAATAACTTGTGGTGCCTCGTGCACCCCCTGCCAAGTACCTTACCGGTTNTTTAGAACGTGAATAATAACTTGTGGTGCCTCGTGCACCCCCTGCCAAGTACCTTACCGGTTGATTGCAGGGTATGATGTAGATGTAGAAATAAAGACACAATTTAAGAGCAAAATGCTATCACTTTCTCGGCGAACCCTAAACGATCCTACGTTTCTATGAACTTCATCAAAATTGTAGTTTTTTTAAGTTTATGACTTGTATCACAGATACGAAAAAACGTTTGACNGATATATAAAACAAAATTAGAAAACGAATTTAATTGTCTGTCTACAGACGAATCTCTATATTATATTTTTAGATTTTTGGCATCACATTTAATGAAATTATGCTGATTAACTTTTTTACAATTTTTCTAACGATACTGTAGCGGTTTGCTCTTTGATTTATCTCCTATTCGTTGGCACACCTTCAAAACTTTAAATGTATATATTAAATTTAATTTTAAAATTGTTAAATTGCTATAATGTAAAATCGTTGTTATTATAAAACAAATTATAATTTATGGTGTGCTGGTGTTTTGTTTAGGAATTCTTTTCTCCAAATTTGATTAGTGAGCTATTGAAGCGCCTAACAAATTGTCACCCAGTAAAGCTCCCTTTATATAACCCTGAATTCATCCTAGAATGTAATGGTTGTGTGGGAACAAACCCTGCATATATTATTTACAGTTTAAAATTTTTTTGTCAAAAATCAGTTTTAGTAGTGAACTTCAAAGGGGCAGTTTCATCCAATAAACGCCTCCAGTTTATGTTAATTTTGGATAGTAATAATACATTATTTTTTTTCTAGATCGTAGATAGATGCTTGGGGAGCTTTACCTTCCTTGTTAATACATGATTGTGACATAGTGATCTACTTGTAATGGAATTGAAATATATATTTTTTCTTATATTTATCGAGAAATGTAGCCTAATTTTAATAAAATCCTGAACTCTGTATTTCAAAGCTATAGCGTGAACATACATACCAAATGCAAGAATCTCGCTCAGTGAATTATACACGTTATGTTATTTTGTTCACTGCACAAGCAAAATAAAACCAATATGTATACCAAAGGAGTTATTTCTGTGACATGCTAATAAGTATTTAAATTAAACGCAGCTATATTAATATGTCATGTGTTAAAAGGTGCCACAAGAAGAGCCTGATTGGTTGAGTTCTTGTGAAAGAGACAGGCATCTAGTGGGCTTCGTGCAAAGTACTGACAAAAAAAAAGTGCAGATTGGCCCAGGAAATCCCTGGGAAAAGTCTCGTTTCGCGATGACAAGTCCCCGAGGAAGACCCTCGAATGTTAACGTGAGTCTTGGAACCCATGAGATGAACGAAACCATAATTGGTCTGTCATGTAAAGAAATCGATACCAGTGACGGATAAGAAGCATTGCAATGAACCAATTAATTTAATATGAGCAAGAAAGCATGAATAAATATTGAAATTGTATATTCATGGACCCTGATAAAGTATACTGTGCTGAACTTTTTTTTATGATAAGCAACTCACGACAGGGTGTAACATGTATTTATTTTAAGACAGAGGAAGTTGTACTTCGTATTACTGTCCACGTATTTTTCAAAGGCTTGCTTTCAGACTGCCTCTGTGGCAATATTTCCCTAAGTCGAATATTTTGCTTAACAATATCGCTACACTATTTGGTTTTAATTATAGCACTGTTTTGACTTTGAAGGAGTGAGATTACAAACAGTTATTTTTAAAAATAATTTTACGAAAGTCATTTAAAAATTTCGAGCGATTTTTTTCGTTGATCTCAATCAAATTTTTATCATAAACAGTTTGGCAACACTATTTACAACATGAATATGTGATATAGCACCAAATATTACAATTTGTGAAACCATTTTTATCAACAACCCTTCAGTATGTTGTTTCTGAACTACTCTGTTACAAGTCAAATAAAATGATTGAATCGATGGTAACGTATAAATTTCTTACGTCATTTACACTCGAAAATTCGTGAAAATTGGCCAAAGGATTTAGGCACCAATGTAAATTAAATTAAAGCAGCAATCCTCAAGTCATCAGTTAGTATAACTAAAAAGCTACCAGAGACAAATTGTAGGGTAATAACATGCATTATAAACATGATCTTTTATGCGAGGTTTAATGACCTGCCATGCTGATACCACCTAAAACTATAATACCCCTTTAAATTGTGTATCGTTCTGGAAAAAACTGCCTCAGCAGGTTGAGTTGCGTGTTTCTGAAGTTCGCCGCATTAATATCCATCGCGTGTCAGGCTGTAAACAAAATCTAGACTCATCCGAGTACAACAGCCCAGTTTATCTTGTACAACACCTATATTCCAGAGACAATTGTGCAGTTTCACAGCATTGTCATGCGATGTCACGTGATTTCCGTCATTTCATAAACCATACGTATCGATCACCTGATGGTGTTGTTGGCATTGATAATCCTGTAGGGCATTACTAATGTGTTGAAAGCGATGGCATTCGCGATCTTACTGCACTCGACAACATCTAGCGGCCACTTGTGGAACTACTCAAAACGAATTTCACTGAAGGTAAGAATCTTACTATATGCCCATTTTATCCGAGAACAGAAAGAACTGGCAATAAATAGTCAAAGCTACTCCTTTTATTGAATTTAGGCACGTAATTTAAAGGATAATCAATGTAACATAACCTTTAATTTACTCTCGAAATCCACATGATACAAATTATGAATAGGACTCAGTTTCACGAACATGGATATCTAGGCATAATAAGGCCACTGAAAAAAAAATAAACGTGGTCGATTGTTTTGACATCTTTGTTTGTTACACATGACATATACCGAATAACCTAGGGATTTGACTGACTTTTAAATTTAGGTTTCTTACTTACAAGTATCTACGAAATTCACGCCTCGTAAAATTTGACAAATAAATTCATGGTTGAGCAATGCTAAAAATGTTCTACTCACATTTAGGCCTATTACATGTGAAATAATCTGTTTCTGATGATGGATGATTTTTGGTGTTATACGTCCCGTCGACACACAATGGGCCATTAGGGACGATGAAACAATGTTTACTGTGATTAATGAAGGTGATGATGAACACTTTTTATTGAAACAGTGAGTCACACCCAGCCCTGGCCAGGAATCGAACCTGGGACCTCCAGCGTGCAAGGCCAAGTGGCTAACCACTAGGCTACCGGGGCCGGCATAATCTGTTTCGATATGAAAGTTAGTCCCTACACTTGCTGACTGAAATATTTGTTATGCCTACCAAAGATAAACGCGGACGATTATCGAATATGTTTTATCAACTTGCTTTCCTGTTATTCACAACAAGAGCATGCGTCCATATATATAATTCTCTAGTGTCCGTCTATCTGTCTATCACGCTTTGTTTGATAACTTCCCAGAGGATTTAAGAGCTTAAAATTTGAACTCGGGTGTTTTTGAGGTCAAAGAGTCCGGGAAAAATAGGGAAATTTACAGTATGTTTACTCCTTTCATGTGAATCCATGTAGTGAAATTTACAACAGGGACTTTCCTGAGGATGTAAAAGCTGAAAATTTGTACTCGGGGATTTTCGGGGTCACTCAGTCCCGGAAAAATAGAAACATTTACGTACCTTAACTCCTTTCATGGGAATCCATGTCGCAAAATCTACAGTAGGGACTTCCCGTAAGAGATAAGAGCTGAAAATTGGTACTTGTGGGTTATTGTGGTTGCTGTGTCCGAGGTATATAGCGAAATTTTCTTGCCTTAATTACTTTCATGTGAATCCATTTTGTACAATTTACAACCGGGACTTCCAGTAGGAATTACGATCAGAAAATATGTAATCAGGGTTATGGGCGTCATAGAGTCCGGAGAAAATAGCGAAATTTATGTCCCTTTACTTCTTTCGTGTAAATCCATTTCACAACATTTACAACAAGGACTTACCGTTAGAGTGAGGATTTGAAAAGGTGTATTCTGGAGTTTCCGAAAATAATTCTGAAATTTACGTACCGTTTGCCCCTTTCATGTGAATTCATGTACATAAATTTACAATAAAGACACTCCCTAGCTATTAAGAGTTGTAAACGTGTACTCTGAGTTTTCGGGGTCCTTCAGTCCAGGATAAATGGCGGAAATGACGTAACTGATGATGATGCTTTTGGTGTTTTACGTCCCGTCGACACACAATGGGTCATTAGGGACGAAACACGTAACTTTTTTCCATTCAAGTGAAATCATGTAAGTAAATTTACAACAGGGACATTCAAGAACAATTAAGAGANAAACATTTGAGTTCGGGGGTTTTAGGGATCATTGAGTCCGGAGAATAGTGATGCACCTTTCATGTGAATTCACGTAACTAAATTTTGACTAAACTTTAAAAATTGTGAGATCCCCAAATCAGGTTTAATCTTAATTTAAACGTTCCTGAACACATTAAAGGTAAAACACTGTTTTCAAATATATAAGAAACTTTAAATTGGAGCTAGATCCAAACACATTTGTACTCCGGATTTTAGGTGTCTCCAAACTCACACTTGTCGTGAAATTAAACATATTTGTACTCCTTTAAGGTCAAATTGTGGGTAAAAGTAAAACCATGTCGCCAAATTTACAAAAATTATTAATTCGAGCTATACTTACAGAAATGACACATTTCAATTCTGGGTTTCCCAACTTCACAATTAACATCAAATTACACGCATCCACCATACCAAACTTACAAAAATAAGTGAATTTTAGCTTGAGCAATGGAAAATTATACTCAGGTACTTTTGTTGTCTCCCAATTCTCATTTGACGTAAAATGAGATGGAACAAGTCACTGGATCAGCAGAGTCGTCTGAGTACCATTTTAAGATCGGGTACGGCATACTAATCCGGTGTCCTGGTTTTGGGCTCAATGTCTTGGTTTGTAACCGGTAACTCGACCTAAGATGCTGACCCGGTCTTAGGATGGGATTTTGGTAGACATTTGTTATGCATATATGAAGTGTATTAATTAAGAATCATTAACTTAGTTTATGATGATGAATACTGTTTAACCTCCTCAGACCTGCGGTATCATATATGATACCTGTAAGTTTGTTTTTTTTTTAACGTAGCGGGATTGAAAATTTCATACGCACCCAAAGGTATCACCTACAGTACCAGCATTGATTCTGTCATATCCAAACGAAGCGTAGCGCGAAATTTCGTTTCGCTTAAAACGCAAATTTTCGTTCACTTACCAAGCTACGAAAAATTAAATTCGCTATTACGTCTTTCAGGCTTCGCCTGAAAGACGTAGCGAATTTAATTTTTCGTAGCTTGGTAAGTGAACGAAAATTTGCGTTTTAAGCGAAACGAAATTTCGCGCTACGCTTCGTTTGGATGTGACAGAATCGATGCTGGTACTGTACTATACTTCACACCGTGCGAGACCAAATTTTCTAAAAGTTTGACATTTTTTATCAAATACGAAGCCAAATACAACTTTTTTCACAAGAATTATCATTATTTTATCGTAAATACCCTCTCGGGTCTGAGGAGGTTAACCAATTCACAGTTTTGAGAAAAATGAACGTCTTTTGCGTATGGCATGAAAAACTGTCATCTGCTTAAGTATGTTTCTTTGTTTTCACGTAAATTTTCAGGTTAAACCTTTCGCTCTCAAAGCCAGTCTCGTATTATATTACTTTTCAAACATTTCGATCTAAACTTTGAACTACTAGGATTTCAGAATTTCAGTAATTGGGTATCACTTCCTCTGCCTCATTTCTTACTTCATTCAAGTTACTTTTACAATTAGTCATATAACTTTCTGTGCATTACTGAAGTATCTAACTTCACTATAGCTTCAGTATTTTCCAAACTAAACTTTAAACGTTTGAGGTTATGAAGGAATGTGCCATCACTAGGGAAAATAGCAAGAACTGAGAAATTCTGGAGGTTTCCAAATTCTAAATAAAATAAATTAAAAATATTTGTTTATTTTGTTAGTTAAACGATGTAACCACAAATATTCGTATCCCCAAAGTAAATATTTGACGTCAAATTAAACTTACTTGTGCTCATTCCTGATCAAAGCATGAAGGGTAAATGTCAAACCGTAGTAGAACATTATAAATACGATTAAAGAAAACCGAAATAGAGCCACAAGAATTGGTATCAAGTGAATATATTAGAGTCCTCGAGTTCAAACACCACAAATAGATGCTTGTACACTTTCACATTAAGCGGTTAAAGGTTAGGTTATGTTGCCAAATCTAGAAAAAAATAGAAATGGAAAGGTTGGTACACTAAACTACACTTTGTACTGATGTTTTCACATTTTCTCTTATAGCCCTGTATATTGAATTTTACCAATTACCAATCCATATACATATATTATCATTCCCTAGTGTCCGTCTGTCCGTCCGTCTGTCACGCTTAGTTTAAGGACTTCCCGGAGAATTTAAGAGCTGAAAATTTGTCCTCGGGGGTTATTGGGGTCGCTGAGTCCGGGAAAAATAGTGAAATAAACGTGCCTTCAATCCTTTCACGTGAATTCATGTAGCAAAATTTACAACGACAATTTTCCGTAGGAATTATAAGCTGAAAGTTTGTATTCGGGGATTATCCGGGTCGCTGAGTCCGGAAAAAATAAAGAAATGTATGTGCCTTCACTCCTTTCATATGAATTCATGTAGCTAAATCCATGTAGCAAAATTTACAACGGGAACTTCCCGTAGGAATTATAAGCTGAAAGTTTGTACTCGGGGGTTATCGGGGTCGCACAGTCCGGCAAACATAGTGAAATTTAGGTGCCTTCACTCCTTTTATGTGAATCCATGTAGCGAAATTTAAGGCGAGAACTTCCCGTATGAATTCAGAGCTGAAAGTTTGTACTCGGGGGTTATCGGGGTCGTTTAGTCCGGCAAAAATAGTGAAATTTACGTGCCTTCACTCCTTCCATGTGAATTCATGTAGAAAAATCCATATAGCAAAATTTACATCGGCAACTTCCCGTAGGAATTATGAGCTGATAGTTTGTACTCGGGGGTCGCTCAGTCTGAAAAAACATAGTGAAATTTAGGTGCCTTCACTCCTTTCATGTGAATCCATGTAACAAAATTGACGGCGGTAACTTCCCGTAGGAATTAAGAACTGAACGTTTGTACTCGGAGGTTATCGGGGTCGATGAGTCCTGGGAAAATACTGACATTTACGTGCCTTCACTCCTTTCATGTGATTCCATGTAGCAAAATCCATGTAGGTAAATTTATAACGGGGACTTCCCGTAAGAATTAAGAACGGGAAGTTTGTTCACGGGGGTTATCGAGTTCACCGAGTCCAGAAAAAAAAAAATTAAATTTACGTACCTCTAATCCTTTCGTGTGAATTCATGTAGCTAAATTAAAAACGGGAACTTCCCAAAGGAATTAAGAGCTGAACATTTTTACTCACGGGTTATCGGAGTCACTGAGTCCGAGAAAAGTAGTGAACTATATGTACCTTTTCTCCTTTTATATGAATCCAAGTAGCAAAATTTACAACACAAACTTCCCCTAGGTATTAAGAGTTGAAAGTTCATACTCGAGGGTTTTGGGGGTCCCTGAGTCCGGCAAAAAAAGTGAAATGTATGTATCTTTACTCCTTTCATGTGAATCCATGTAGCTACATTTAAAACGGGGACTTCCCGTACGGATTCAGATGTGAAAGTTTGTACTCAGGGGTTATCGGGGTCGCTGAGTCTGGTAAAAATAGTTAAATTTATGTACCTTTCATGTGAATACATGTAGCAAAATTTAAAACAGGAACTTCCAATAGGAATTAAGAGCTCAAAATTTGTACTCGGGAGTTTTTAAGGTAACTGAGCCAGGGAATAATAGCGAAATTCACGTACTTTTACCCCTTTCATATGAATCCACGTAGGTGATAAGAAATGAAATTTTGTATTTGTGGGCTATCGTGGTTGCGGAGTTCGAGTAAAATAGCGAAATTTGTAAGTACCTTTACTCCTTTCATGTGAATCCATGTATTACAATGTATAACTGGGACTTCCCGTAGGAATTACATGCTGAAAATTTGTACTACTTGCCTTTACTCCTTTCATGTGAATNTGTGAATCCATGTATTACAATGTATAACTGGGACTTCCCGTAGGAATTACATGCTGAAAATTTGTACTACTTGCCTTTACTCCTTTCATGTGAATTTGTGTAGCAAAATCCATGTAGCAAAATTTACAACGGCAACTTCCAGTAGGAATTATGAGGTGAAAGTTTGTACTCGAGGATTATCGGGGTCGCTGAGTCTGGGAAAAATAGTGTAATTTACGTGCCTTCACTCCTTTAATGTGAATTCGTGTAGCTAAATCCATGCAGCAAAATTACAACGGGAACTTCCCGTAGGAATTAAGAGCTTAAAGTTTGTAGTCGGGGGTTATCGGGGTCGCTCAGTCCGGCAAAAATAAAATGAAATTTAGGTGCCTTTACTCCTTTCATGTGAATCTATGTAGGAAAATCCATTTATCAAAATTTAAGACGAGAACTTCCCGTAGGAATTAAGAGCTGAAAATTTGAACTCGGGGTTATTCGGGGTCGCTGAGTCCGGGAAAAATAGTGAAACTAACGTGCCTTCACTCCATTCATGTGAATCCATGTAGCAAATTTTACGGCGGGAACTTCCCGTAGGAATTAAGAACGGAAAGTTTTTACTCAGAGGTTATCGGGGTCGCTGAGTCCAGAAAAAATAGTGAAATTTAGGTGCCTTCTCACTTTTAATGTGAATTGATGTACATAAACTTACAATAAAGACAATCCGAAGCTATTAAGAGTTGAAAACGCGTACTCGGAGTTTACGGGTTTGTTGAGTCTAGAATAAATGGCGAAATTGACGTTCCTTTGTTCCATTTATGTGAATTGATGTAGGTAAATATATAACAAGAACTTTCAAGGAGAATTTCGAGAAGAAAGTTGGTATTCGGAGGTTTCACGTATCGTTGAGTCCAGAGAAATGGTTATATTTACGTACATTTGTACTCGGGATTTTAGGTGTCTCCAAACTCATACCTGACGTGAAATCAAATATATTTATACTCCATAAAGGTCTAATTATGTGGGTAAAAGTAAAACCATGCCGCCAAATCTACAAAAGTTATTACTAATTCGAGCTATAGTTGCAGCAGAAATGGTACATAGGAATTTAAACGCATCCACGACACCAAACTTCCAAAAATAAGTTAATTCGAACTTGAACAATACAAAATTATACTCAGGTGTTTTTGGTGTCTCACAATTCATATTTCACGTCAAATTAAACCTACCTTGACTCATCAGAGAAGGAACGTGTCACCTGGTCAACAGGTCATCTGAGTATNATTTTATCATCGGGTGTGGCATACTAATCCTGTGACCCGTTTGGGGGCTCAATGTTTCGGTTTGTACCTGATATCTCGATGTGTACGACGCTGACTCGCTCTTAAAATGGGACCTTGGCAGACATTTGTTATGCTTACTAGGCATGAGGTGTATTAATAATGAATCATTAACTTTGTCTATGGTGAAATATCTGGAGATGTAANAAAAAGTTACAAAACAAATGCTCAACAATTTTTGATTACCGGACTTTATTTGGGATCAGTGAGATACNAGATCAATGCGGGTCACCTGATCAAAGGAAAAGTGTGATACATTCTATCACTGGTACTCATTCAATATGAAACTATGAGGTTAAAGGTCAAACCAAGTTGCGAAATTTACAACAATAATAAATTCGTCTTAGATCGATAATAATTAGTATTGAGAAACTCTGGAGGTTTATGAATTAATATTTTAAAAAATTAAACGTATGTATTTGTTTATATTGATAGTTAAATACTGTTATCATATAAAAAAAACTTCCCAGGGTCACAGAAATTCGTACTTCGGGGATTTGAAAACCCCAAAGTAATATTTGACATAAAATTAAACCTACCTGCGCTCATTCAAAGTCAAACCACGAAGGGTAAACGTTAAACCATAGTGCCAAATTTAAAAATAAAATAAAATTGAGCTAGACCCACACAAATTGGTATGAAGAAAATATACTAGAGTCCTGAGTTGAAACACAACCAATCGGTGGTTATACAGTTTCCCATTGTGTGGTTAATGGTTAGGGTATGTTGCCAAATCTAGACTCAAATAACTGTAATTGGAGTGAAAAGGTTGGTAGACTAAAGTAAAATTTGTATTTGATGGTTTCATATTTTCTGATACGAATAAATTTATAGATTTTAACCTACTATCAAAACCCTCAAATTATCGTGATTTTCACGGGTCTACGCTAGTACATATATATAATTTCCTAGTGTCCATCTGTCACGCTTAGTTTAAGGACTTCCCGGATGATTTAAGAGCTGAAAATTTGTACTCGGAAGTTTTCGGGGTCACTGAGTCCGGGAAAAATAGCGAAAATTACGTACCTTTACGCCTTTCATGTAAATTCATGTAGTTCACTTTAGAACTGGGACTTCCCGTAGGAATAAAGATTGTGTGGTTTTGTGGGCTAGCTTTGCTGATTTTACGAAGAGTGTTCCCACAAAACAGCAGCGTTATTATTACAGAAAGATTTCATAAAAAATTGCAAAATATCATCTTAGAAATGCAAAACATATAGGCATGTGTTAGCCTATTTCCCCATGAACAAATGCCCTCTAATGCTCATTTCTCTAATCTCAATTCAATGCTAAGGTGTTGGGCTAGCTAAGAAGCAGTGACATTAAAAGGCAGGTGAAAGAGAACGTTAGGGTATATTCCCAATATTACTATTAATTATTATTAATTGTGTAAATTTTTCTCGTTGTTCTTTTTGAGTTCTAAAATTTAATATCGATAAAATGGTGGAACCTACTTTTCAAGTGGTAGTTTCGATGTTGCCACATGTTACTGGTTTTACGCGAAAAAAATCTGAAAAGAATGTTTCATTGTTTTTCGAGGAATTGGAAGAAGTCTTGATAAAATGAACGCCACTGATAGTCAAAAACTTTTTGCAAGTAAACGTAGAATCATAGGGGAAGCGGAAGAAATTTTTGAATCAGAATTTCGAAATTCGCCTAAGATTTCTAGATTCTCTCCAATACATCGCTGGAAAAGTTGGTCGCAAACCTTGCCAATGAAGGGAAGGCTAAGTTTCAAAATGTGCAAAGAGCATTCTCGAATAGCGACCAGGCTCAACTACTTCTTAGAAAAGGCGTTTTTCCATATGATTACGTAACAGGACCCGATAAATTTAACGATACAAAACTCCTACCAATTCAAAGTTTTCATAATGATCTCATGAATGAACCCTGTTCACAATCTAACTATGCACATGCGCAAAGTGTATGGCAAGCCTTCAACATGAAAACTATGGGATAATACAATGATCTCTATATGCAAGCTGATGTCATATTGCTAGCTGATGTCTTTGAAATCTTTCGCCATGTATGCCATGATTATTATTCTTTGGAGCCGCTTTATTTCTACACAGCATCTGGGTTAGTTTGGAAGGCATGTCTAAAAATGACAAAGGTGAAACTGGAGTTACTTACAGATCCTACAATGCATTTGTTTTTCAAGCAGGGGATAAGAGGAGGAATATCAATGATATCCCACCGTCACGCCAAGGCCAACTTCAAAGATTTACCGAATTATGACCCAGCAAAACCTGAGAAGCATATAATTTACCTGGATGCTAATAATTTGTACGGATGGGCCATGTCGGAATACTTACCAGTTGAGGGCTTCCAGTGGATGACACAACAAGAGTTAGATACATTTAATGTTATGAGCATTAGCAACACCAATAATGAAAGATATCTTTTAGAATTAGACCTCAAGTATCCAGAGCAGCTTTATGATGACCACAATGATTATCCACTAGCTCCTAAACAAATTATGGTAGACAAATCCATGGTATCACCCTTTTCATGCGATATAATGGAAAAGCTTGGAGTAAAAAATGTGCCTAGATGTCAGAAACTGATTCCCAACTTACACAATAAAAGCAAGTACGTCCTTCAGAAATTTAAAACAATGTTTGGCTTTAGGCGTGAAACTAAAAACAATACATAGAAGAATTAAATATACCCAAACAGCATGTCTTAAATCATATATAGAATTTAACACCCTAAAACGTAAGGAAGCTAAAGCTCAATTTGAGAAGGACTTCTTTAAATTAATAAACAATGCGGTCTTTGGAAAGACAATGGAAAATGTGAGAAACAGAAAAACTGTAGAACTAATTAATAACGACAAAAGATTAGCAAAAGTAGTTGCAACTCCATCTTTTCACTCCTTTAAAGTATTCCAGAACAATTTAGTAGCCGTTCAAACGCAGGTTGTAACATTAAAATTAAACAAGCCAGTCTTCATTAGATCTGAGTAAGGAACTAATGTATGACTCTTTTTAGAAGTAATGTATGACTCATTACGGATACATTAGGGCTACCTATGGAGACAGGACTAAGCTGCTGTTCACCGACACTGACTCGTTATGTTATGAGATAAAAACGTCAGATGTGTATGCAGACATGAGAAAAAATAATGACTTATTCCACACTTCAATTTACCCAGTGTCACAAATGCTCCGCTCCACTAAAAAACGACAAAGTTCTGGGTAAAATGAAGGATGAGACTGCCGGCGACCTAATTTTAGAATTCGTAGGGCTCCGTCCAAAATTGTATTCCATCATTACAGCTAAAGGAAGTGAGAAGAAAACAGCAAAAGGAATTAAAACATGTATCACTATTAAAAATTTAAAACATCACAAACATAAGAATTGCATGATTAGCCACAATTTGGTATTGGAAAAAATGCGACGCTTTAAAAGTGATCATCATCATGTGCATACAATTGAGCTGAATAAAATAACTCTCAGCCCACTGGATGATAAGCGTTATATAATGAATGATTGAATTGCCACATTAGCACATGGTCATTACAAAACAAAACAAAAATAAGTAAAAGTTTCAACCATTTTAAAGTTCACTCGGCTGTTAACTGTTGAACAGATAACAACACAAGTAGATAAAGATTGCATTAATCATTAATTTGAATAAACATTGAATCGAACAGAAATTAGAACTAGAAGTATGAAATTACTGGAGAAACTTTACTATAATGCTTCACACCAACAGCACTACGAATCGTAATATAAAAAGGTACAGCAATGGCTAACATCACAAGACACATATACGTTACATAAACCAGTACGAAGAAAAATTCAAAGTTACAGAATATATGTTCCCACGCTTTAGATTCAATACCAAACTGACCTCTGTGATTTAAGATCGCTTCAAAAACACAACAGGGGAATGTCATATCTTCTAACAGTAATCGACTGCTTCAATCGTCGGGTCTGGGCGAGACCCATTAAAAACAAAACTAGTGCTGAAATAATCAGAGCATTTACCTCCATTTTCAAAAGACACAAACCACAGAAGCTGCAAACGGATAAAGTCACAGAATTCCTAAACACGCCATTTCAAAAGTACTTAAAAGCAAACAAGGTACAGTTCTTCACAACAAACAATGAAGACACGAAAGCAGCAATTGTAGAACGTTTCAACAGAACTCTGAAGTCGAAAATATGGAAACATTTTACAGCTAAAAATACGCTCCAATATATTCATGTACTACCACAACTGGTGACTGCATACAACAACACGATTCAATCATCCATTAAAATGGCACCAATCAAAGTGACTCGCAAAAATTCTCTACACGTATGGAGGAACTTACACAACAGAAAACAACTGCCAGCAAAATATAAATTAACATTGGAGACCATGTCAGGTACAGTAAAACCAAGATGATATTTCGCAAGGGATTTATGGGGAGCTGAAGCTAGGAAATATATTCAGTATAGCTTCAAGAAAACCGCGTGTTCCTCCAGTATACGTACTTCAAGATCTTAACAACGAAATCATAAAAGGCACATTTTACGAAATTGAACTACATAAAGTTACTCAGCAACCAGGAAAGATGTACAAAATTCAAAAAGTTATCGCAACTCGTGGAAAAGGAACTAAAAATGAGATACTCGTCAAATGGAAAGAATATCCAGCATCATTTAATATTTGGATTCCAGCTAGGAATGTAAAGAACATTTAATTTGCACGTGTAAATATTCTACGCAAATCTATGCTCCTACCAAAACCATAAGTATATTAGTCGCCACAAAAACACATTCTCATCCTTTAAATCTCGCAACCCGATTTACACGCCACAAGGAACACTCTGCACACACATATACAAAAAGTGGCTAATAATTCCCTTCAGTGGCTGAAAACAATTTCTGCAAACCACTAATGTCGCTTATTGAGTGTGCTTATATTATAGTGCACACTTAATAAGGGATCCCAAGCCCCCAAGTTGCTTTTAACTCTGTAGACAGAGGAGTGGTTCAACATAAACAACTTCATTGTTATCATAAAGTGACAACAACAATCAAAATTCACACAGGAAACAGACCTCAGTAGAGCAAACTTTAACTTTTAGTGTCATAAAATATTAACATTAGTTGTAGTTATTACCGAAAAATAGCTGAGTAGTGCAACTTTTAAACTTTTATTGTCATAAAGTGACAACAACAGTTACAATTAATACACGAAACAGAACCGAGTAATGCCAACTTTAACTTTCAGTGTTATAAAATGACTACAGCAGTTGCAATTAATGCAGAAACAGAACTGAATATTGAAAACTTAAAACTTGTAGCATTATAAAATGCTAGCATCAGTTGCAGTTATTACTGAAACAAAACTGAGTAGTGCAAAGTTTAAACTTACATTGTCATAACATGGCAATATTAGATATATAATAAGTAACAAGCAAATTCAAAACAATCCCAAAGAAGTCAGCAGCACATAAAATGTCAACAAAACATCTAACAACAAATAATTATTAATTAAACAGAACAACTTTTTTACCAAGTAGCACAAACATTACAACTTCATACCAGAAATAAGTAAAGTCATATAATAAAATTCCTAACATTTCATAATTTATAATAAAAGATTATAATTTTGAAAATACAAATTTTCAAAATGCAAGTTTGACTTAAAACTTTACTAAATTTATAATAAACATATTTTAACAAAATCATATCAACTACAAAACACACCGTTAAACAAAATATAATATTTTGCAACAGCAAATTGTCATTTTTGAAAATACATATTTTCAAAATTCAAGTTTGATTAAAAATTCTAAATGTATATTGCAATATATTCCAACTCATCCTAATTAATTCCTTCGTTAATATAACCTTAAGAAAATATCACAAGTGTGCATAACTTTGTCGTTATAATCATATTTGAAACTTTAAATCATCATCATTTATCTAAGTGCAACATACAATCTATGATAGTCGTGTTACATATCGGTGGAACCCCCGCACTACAAGTCATCCATATTTAACAAAAAACGCCACTTGTTAAATTCCGTAGGGAGTTTCGCGATCCCAGTTTCCTCGGATTTCCGTACGAACTCAGAACTCGGGTTAAAGTTCAAAAAAAGGTTTGGGCACGTGAACGAATTGAAGCAATAATGTGGCAAACGAGGCCAAATCGCTGATTTGAAAGATGGGGTCAGATTCCTATACTTTCTCATACTAAAAACATTTCATGATCAAAAAGCAACCTTAACAAGGTTCACATTAGCTTTGTCTGAGTTACGGAGACATTGCGTAAAAAACCATGTCAAGAAATTGTCCCTTTCGTAACTGGTAACGGAAAAGGATAACATATCCTGGTTGAAACTAAAGACGATTGTACAAAGTATAATTCGCCGCGTAGATATAGAAATTACGTTGCATGAACCAGACGCGTATATTTCCTCCAAAACAAGTGACGGGAGTACAAGTGCCACGTTCTCGTTAATTTCCAGAGCCCCCGGATATGATAATCGTTGTAACACTCGAACGGATTTCCTTAAAACACAAGTAGACACCGTAAACATTGTAACCACCGGACATGACTTAAACCATACATCCCCGTTAATACCAGCCCAAGTTGTCTGTAGTGAAATACCGGTAAATGAAGTTGAAAATAGCCAGCTACAAGGCAAACATGTAATAGGGGTCATAGATGTAGATGAAGTTACAAAGTTCCAAGTACGTCCGAACCGAACACCAGGCTATATGCTTCTGATTGACTAAAACATCTTTTTAACCATTGCGATTGTGTACATCAGCTTTAGACTATACCGAGACCCGGTGATAATGGAGTCCACCTTGCTAATAGGCGTGAAATTAGGGCCCTTTGTGCTAGAACACGCAGTTATGCCTCTTATGGGCATATTGGCCTACCTTTTGGTTCGCATTATGAAGTGGTTGAGAACTGGGAAGGAAACCCTAGTGAGCTACCGAACGGTGCCTTTAAAAGGTAAAAACCCCACCACGGATATAATACAGTAAGAACGGTTGAAGAAATTTCTTCATCCTAATGACTGGTTTCCAGACAACGTAGGGAATGACCTAGGTGACGATTTAAGAAAAGACGTAACGCTAGACTCAGAAGATGGGCTAGAAGATTAGGAGTATTCCTACCACACTAGGAGTTACTCCTATCAATGCTGAACGATGAAATTTTAAATAAATATGTGCGCGTATCGTAGTTACGAATTAATAATCGTGTGCTATAATGGAAAGCGACGAAAGAGCTGTAAGAATAACAACGAATATGAATATGATACTGAGAATCGATATTTTTTTCGAAACGACGTCATGACGGATAATTAACATCGAATTTGTACGACTGAACAGTCTTGGAAACTTTTAANTTTCCCTGTATCTATGGGGACAGCCATCCAATTTGTGGTCCCCACGTTAGTTGTGAGAATTAACCGAGACCCGAACTTTACGTTCTGAATATTTAATTACCATGCAGTATTAGTTATGAGTTGTATGAACTTGGAGTACAATACGGCTACGATTTATTAATTATTTTTTTTGTGATAAACATGAGTACTCCGGAGTATAGCTTTAAGCCTAGTAAGGAAGTCCAGGTAAAAAATAAGTTCAGTAAATGATGGGAGAGACCATGCAGTCTTAATTTAAGGATTTGATCAGCCCGTAAAATGGGACGAATGACAACTCTCGTAAATTCTTTATTAATCCACTACGTAGATAGCATGTGCGCACATACTAGTTTTGATGATCGACGAATTGTAATATTCGATTAATTTTCATGTTATAGGAATTTTAATATTCGAACAATTTTTTTACATTCAACTATTTTTTAAATTTGAATGTCAATACTCAATGTATTTTAATGTTCAACGTACTTTCATATTTGCCTACTTGTAATAGTAGACGAATTGTAATAAGTAATGAACTTTATTGAGCAACGAATCACTTGTAAGATATGCTGGACTATTTATATTTTCATTAAGGATATGAAAGAAAACATTTGTAAAAAATGTAATTATTATGAATACTTAATTAGGAGGCCTCCCTACATTTTCTTTGGAATGCCACAGTAAATAATTATTTTGTATAAAATAAGTCACTATTTGAGCATAAATCGTGACAGATTTTACTACCTTATTATGGTCGACGAATACTGGATGTGAGATCTCAGTAAACTATTTTAACGCGGCATAATAAAATGCCGGGAAGGCATTAGCAACTTTAATTTGGTGTACATTTTATACTCTGATTTTGACGTTCATCATGTAATTTAGAAATTATTCAACAACTAGAATATCTTCAATATTAACATTAATAATTAGCCGGCCCCGGTAGCCTAGTGGTTAGTCCCGTTGCATTGCACGCCGGAGGTCCCAGGTTCGATTCCTGGC
>KZ872854.1:19421-32290 GCA_003456935.1 Machilis hrabei
GAAAAAGTACCATGCACACTGTATTCAACTTTTTAAGGAGATTAGTATATTTAAAATACCTTGATTATGCAACACTTTTCCACTTAATTCTCATAAATAAACAGTTTCTGCAGTATTACANATACATCAATCAAGTCTGAAAAACCTTCCTGTTATTTTAAGTTACTGAACACAAGACTAACCTGACTGGGGTAATGAGGTTTGAATTAATATGGAAATACACATTTCATTCTGTTAACAGCGTACTTATAAATTCAAAGTCATTTGTAATATCTACCAATCAAAATATAAGAACTGCAGTACATTTTTTATAATACTAAACTGCAAACATGTGTCTGCTCCTATATGGGCTGTTACTAGATAGTTCTGAGTATTAATATGCATTTCACTTTTGATTCTGCACAGCTCATAGGTATCACAAATATAACTCCATCACAATGTGCACACGGATTANAGTGCAGTGTCTTTTTCTACTATGTACAGAGCAAATTGGGAAAATATATGAATATTGAGTCCCAAATTACATACACAGTTGAGTCACATCATTAGAACCACCTACCTAATAACCGGAATAACCTCCTTTTGCTGCACGAACAGCAGCCAGACGCCATGGAAGCGATGCAATGAGGTTCTGGAATGTTGTTTCAGGAATCTGAAGCCAGGCAGACTGCAAAGAATCCAAGAGCTGTTTTAGGGTGTGAGGTGGAGGTTCCATCCCAAAGATTTTCGATTGAATTAAGATCTGGGGAATGTGGAGGCCAGGGAAGTTCTTTGAACTCTTGATCATNTTCTTCCAACCAATCTTTGATCATTGCGGCAGTATGGCAGGGAGCATTATCTTGTTGGAAGGTCCTGTCACCATCAACTCGGTGGAGCAAAAATCGGGATTCATCTGAAAAGGCAACCTTTTGCCAGTCTGAGAGGGTCCAATTTTGGTATTGTTGTGCAAATACCATCTGAGCATGGGTGCTTTTACTAGACATCGGCTGCGGAGCCCCATACGCAACAGCGTTCTCTGAACTGTTGTGTGCGACACACTTCTGGCAACTCCCTGGTTCATTTGCATGGTGAGGCNATCCACAGCTGCTGAGCGATTGGCCCTCACCAACCTTCGAAGGCGCCGCTCACCTCTCCCATCAATGGCTCGTGGCGCTCCACAGTTTGATCTCCTGTCACTCGAATTGTTCCATTTGTCCATTCACGATACACTCTCACTGCAGACGTACGGGAACATTTCACAAAATTAGCAGTTTTGGAAATGCTGGCACCATGAGCTCAATACCCAATAATCATCCCTATTTCTAACTTGGATAAATCACATCCTTTCCCCATCATAGCTGGTGTTGATATGCTATGCGAACAGCCAACATACACCCTTATTTACGCACAGAGTTTGACCTTGACACGCGCCTTATTTCCTTGGCTATGCGCGCGTGATATCAGAAATACCTGATGGTCCTAATAATGTGACTCGGGTGTGTATGTCTGAGTGAAGTTTGTCAATTTTAAAAATATAAGCAAAAGGGTAAAAGAAAAAAGTACAATCTACTTGTTTTTATTACATTGACTTCATTTACGAATTTAAAAGTTCAGTTTACAAAAACATTAATTTGTTTGAAGTTAAAGCTATTGGATCACGAATGTGTGCAAATTAATTTCAGCAGTACATTATTTTGTCAACTTGTGATTTTGGTTGGCCAACATTTTGGCCGATAAGGGGGAATTTTCTGCTGTCACCAAAGGTCTGAAAGAGGCTATCACATACTAAAATATTTAGGTTTTCTTAAACTTTTATTTGTTGAGACAGCAATGTAAAATTACCTTAATAAAGTTGTTATTATACTCAATTATATTACCCTCCAATTACTGTTTATGTATACTAAGAAAGGCACAAGGATCCCCCACATATGTACCGTCATACCCCTACTTACGGACATTGTGAACTGCCACCTTTCCCCGAATCTGCTGCACTTGCTTTGGAGATACAGCTCTTTACCAGCATGTTGCTACTGCCTGATCAGCTTCCAAATACTTACCCTTTCTTTGTTTTTGCAAAACAAGACCTACAGAGTTTCTTTAAGTTACACATGCTTCATTTATGTCAGTTATGCATGTATAAGATAATTGTAGTGCAATACAATAAAACAAACATCTGAACCACATATATCAGACTTTTCCAAAGTAGAATTTGAACAACATCTGTACTAATTTCAGTCTAAGCTTTCACAGCCATTGTTTACATTAGTAACTGAAACCTTAACATTAAGGTTTGTGACATTTGTGCGTGACAGCCCATTAATAATGACTCAAACACAGGTAAACATTAAACTTAAAACCAGGCACAAATTTACCTTGCATTTCAATTTCCTGTTCCTTCGCCTTTTCCACTAGATGTGGATGTTGGGGTGGAGAAAGGACCTTGATCATTTGAATAACCTGAGGCTCACTAGCAACGACACCTGCTAGTCCTAAAACAATAATTACTCTTTTAGTGCAACATAAAAAATATCTTAACTGCACATCCACATACTAAAAAACACACAATGTTTGGGTGTCGGCATGTCCAACCGTTTACAAGTTTAAACGAAATATGTTAGTTGTTTATATGAATACCAACACTCATTAGTATGTTTCTGCTATATGTAGGGTTCCCACGGAAAATTTGAAATTGTTATTCATTTTCCTGAATTAATTTTTTTACAGTCCCCTTCACCCCGATAGCTGCCCAAACACACTCCTTTACAAGATTAGCCTTTTTCAGACATTCTTTATAATGAATTTTGGTCAAAGAGTACAATTCATGACAAGAATGTAAACACTAACAAGGGAAGGCCACGACATTCTCGGATCGGGATGAAACTAGTAATACAGAGAGTAGCTTTTGTGGACTTACGAAAAAGTGTAAAGGGTTTTGTTTNGTAATCATTTGCAGCCAAAGGTAAGGGCCNGAGGGACCCCAGGGTCGGAAATCACGCTGANGCCCAATATTTGGGTCTATTATTAGCTCGTACANATAAAAATCGTCAAAGTATCACAACAGCGCTCTAGACTATAGTTTTCTGTTCAAAATGGTTTGTTTTTTATTTGAATTAATAGATGTAAATCGGTGTACGGCAAAAAAAAACAGATTTTTTGGCATAGTCTACATTATACACCTATTAATTTTAATTCAATATAAGAAAATGTTATGTCATTTCAAACACAAAACTACATTGTACAGAGCTGTATGGAAATTTTACGAATCAATTCCATACAAGCTAATAACAGAGCCAAACATTTGCCATGAATGTGATTTCCGTCATCAGTACCGCAACATCTAGCTTCTATTAAACTGTTGTCCAGTAAACCATGAAATTTGTGCTTTACTAATATAAAATGTTTCTGGTAGTTAAATACATATGAAAAAATAAACCTTACGAATGAAAAAAACACTTACAACATGTACACTTAGAGAGAGAGAGACAATGTCATTTAATACTTTGAACCTTATCCTCTTTCTTTCTTCTTCCAATTTCTTCAACTCATTACCGATTGCTNTTTTCTCAGCTTTCCTCTCATTTTCTTTACCAATCATCTGACGTTTAGATTCTAGGAAATCATCTTCATGTCACTTACGAGCAGGTCTGACAGAAAGCAAAATTCTTTGGAGAACTGGAACATTTTGAACTCCTCCAAAATACATAATTGCAGCATATGTCTCTGAGCTAAAATTGAATGTTCATGTTGATTTTCAACCAAAAGTTTCGTTTACTGAAAAGCCACTCTCAACATATGCACTGCCATGGGATAATATTATGCACAGTTTTACTATTTGCCAGAGCTCTGTATACTTTGTATATATTAGGGAATAAGTCCTCCAACCTCACATTATCTGCAGTTTCATCATTATAGTACTCTTTAATAGAGTCGACTAAACTTCTTTTAGATTCAGCACAAAGNAACACATATTGAGTTTTATTCAAGGATCCTTTATTTCCCTGACAAAATGCCCAACCACGGTTATGTCGCAGCCTCTGCGACACCAGATTTTGACGTCTTTTCCAACTCGAAGGTCCCACAAGAAGTCGAGTCCAAGTCTGTTACCATCTAGTGACCATTATATGTACAATTTCAAATATTGCAAATTTTAATCTTTGCAGGTTAGCTTCTCTTAAGCAACAAATGAAATACGAAATGCACATTGTGAATGTAAACAAACATGGATTCCAACAAGGCTAGCTGTAGTAAAGAAGAATGTCCTAATTAAGATCGAAAAAGAGTTTTGGATATTAGTGATTACGAAAAACATGTTTTTGAAAGTGATTTGAGTGACTTGTCAGATATATCAGTCAGTGAAAGTGAATTTGAGGTTCAAGATAATGCTGCTAATACTAACTCCGATAATGATGTCGGCTCATCTGAAAAAAGACTGCCGTTTGCAGCAATCACAAAATAAAGGGAATGAGAAGAGAGACTGGATACCATTGTGAAATGTGCACAAAGAAACCTGCATTGCTTATAGGAAAGTGCTTCAAAAGGTACCATACACTGGTAAACTTCAAGTCAGAGTAACCACTGATGACCTGTGTACATATGTAAATACAACTGTTTTTCTGTGTCATTTTTTAGGTAAACCATTTATAACATACACTATAGTCTATAGGCTACTGCATACACTTGAAAAACATGTACGAGTGGTAGGCCATGCTTGGTGCCCAGACCTCAGAGTTGAAAGGGTTAATACAACTTTGTTTTTGTTGGCTTCTCCTACCCATCACTAAATGCATCCTAGGGACAGCAATGCCTTCTCAGATTGGAGCCGATACTCCGGAAATTGGAAAGACATGCCTGAGAGTCATAGGTGAAATGTTTGTTTTCACATACAGTGGCAAATAGTGAATTTGGCTTAACTTGCAGCTGCTACATGCAAGCTTTTCCAGTATTTTTAAAAAGTTAAAAAAAAGAGGATATAGTTCAAAGTTCTGTAAAGTGGAAATCCTACTCTTTATTAGAATGTCTGAAGGAAACACAGTTTTGGTTGGTCAATATTATTGAAGAAACATAACTTATTACCTTTTCAGGAGTTATATCAATAAAGCTAGCGAATTTAAAGGACACTTAATATAACTCCTCATACATAAGTTTAGTTGTACACAATCTCAAACTGCACATAGTTCGCTTCTGCAGAGTCAGCTATGTTGTTCATTACAAACAGGAGTTTGTTCAAATTAGCAGAACTTGCTGTACTATTTATTCATACAAATACAATTTGCATGGTCTCAACTGTTTCTGAAGTATAATGTTGAAGTTTGCACTTGATAAATCCAAAACTTTAACTTAAGCCAGAAAAGATGGTACAAGCAATACCCTCAATAACTACCCAGCAGTGAAATGGCAAAACACTGCTTCCACTGACCTTTGATTTGCAGTGATTTTGCAGTTGCAAGGAAAGGGTTCAAGTCCTTTGTGTTGACCATAGCTTCTCCCTTATAAATAAAGTCTAGGATCATTTTCATGTGATTATATGAGACATCACGCATGAAAACCACTGGATGTGGATTTGGCACGCTTTTGAACAGAGCTGCAAAATATGGGCTGAAAGAAANAAGAANAGTTCCAAGTGTCACTCCATTCATATAAATTACATATTTTGTAGACAGTATATTTGGCTGAGCATACACAAAATNTTTGCGTTCAAAAGAAATGAACGTTTGCCTGACAACTTGACCATATCTCGACCTATTTCCTTCCAATTTGGTTTGCTAGCAAAGACTTAAAACTGCAGTGATTTTTTTATATTTAATTATCACAATGCTTAACAAAGTAAACTTACTATACATATATATATGCAACAAAAAAAGTAACTCACCCGCTTATAACAAATCACACCAAATCTGAACAAACATTTGAGTCCCATTATTTTGTAAATCATCTCTGTAATAGTCTCTTTCTGTTCCCTCCGATTCACTTGCACTTTCATTTGCAACACGTAATTGTTCCTTCAGTTTTACATTATTTATTTCAGTGCTGTGCAGTATTTCATTAACAGGCATATCTTCCCATACATTACATTTATGTAAATCCACATCTATTTTAGTGTCTTTGCAAGATCAAAAGTTTCTGTCGCATTGTTATTTTCTGTTACACTGTCTGTGTCTGTCTGCTGACTGTTGTCTTTTGTTTCTACCATCTCGTACTCCATTTGTTGTCCGATTTCCCTACTTTGTTTTTGTTTTGCTTTCTCTGTTTCCTTAAAAAATATGCAACCACAGTAAATATGTATCTAGGAATTGTCCTGCACCAAAATATCTTATGAAATGCAACTAACTGTTCATGCTCCATAGAGTTCTCATTACAACTGAATACCATGAAACATATGTTATCCTTCTGTACTAAGTTGATTGACCGCCTAGAGTCACTTTGCAAAATAATAGTTATCACTTTACTTACTTGTATCTGTTGTGTAGCTCACGAGTGGTTTACGGCTTTCAAAGTTACACCAAGTTAATCACAAAGGATTAGTGATCATCCACACCTCTAGAAATACACAGTATTTATTTATAGAAGCCTGTTCTATGTAATTGAAGTCAGAATTCCTATAAATTTCACTAGAATCACCCCTCTGTTAACCACAATTATGGCTGCCAAATCAGCTGACTTCTACTTCGTCTTTCTTTTTCTGCTGTTTCAGATCTAGCTGTTCTGCACCTTAAACATCCTCTTGTAACAAGAGGATGTTTAAGGTGCACACCAGCTAGATCTGAAACAGCAGAACAAAGAAAGAAGAAGTAGAAGTCAGCTGATTTGGCAGCCATAATTGTGGTTAACAGAGGGGTGATTCTAGTGAAATTTATAGGAATTCCGACTTCAATTACATAG
Organism: Machilis hrabei; assembly: GCA_003456935.1. Classification (NCBI taxonomy): domain Eukaryota; kingdom Metazoa; phylum Arthropoda; class Insecta; order Archaeognatha; family Machilidae; genus Machilis; species Machilis hrabei. Next base: position 26,280 of record KZ872854.1, read on the forward strand.
AACAGGCTTCTATAAATAAATACTGTGTATTTCTAGAGGTGTGGATGATCACTAATCCTTTGTGATTAACTTGGTGTAACTTTGAAAGCCGTAAACCACTCCTGAGCTACACAACAGATACAAGTANGTAAAGTGATAACTATTATTTTGCAAAGTGACTCTAGGCAGTCAATCAACTTATACCACATGCACTCCTATATCCGGATGTCAGTTCAACACGCTCCGGTAATACCACATCACTGACATTGGTTGTAAATGTAATCATATTTATGCTTTATACTGTTACATTTATCACTTATCTTATTTGTCAACTGCTTGGAAAGTTCCATTTTTGGGGGTCTTGGTCGATTGTTATATGTAGTACACTTTGTTCCAGTCCAGTCCTCCATTGAACTTACAATCCTGCAGCAAAGATTTCTGTTCGCAACTACCACTTAAAACAGGTAATTTTGTACAGTACTTACAGCATAGGAGTGCTTTTATTTTTCCACATAGTCACCGTAAACATTCAAGCATTTATTCCAGCGCCGCACGAGTTTAAAAATCCCTTCATGGTCGTCCCTTCCAAGGGTGATGAAGTACTGCAATACTGTGTGTTTCAATCCGTTTTGGTCCTGGAATCTTTTTCCAGATAAAAAGTTCTTAAATGGACTGAAGAGGTGAAAATCTGATGGTGCCAGATCAGATCTGTTTGGTGGATGCTGAAGAACTTCCCNCTATGTATTGGCCAACCAATCTTTAGTTTGGTTCGATGTGTGAGGTCGGGCACCATCATGCAGAAGTCTCACTCCATCACTTAATCGCCCTGGGCTCTTTAGTTTGATGGCTTCACGCAATTTGATGAGAGTTGCACAGTAGACGTCACTGTTGAGGTTTGTTTTTGGTGGGAGGAATTCACACAACAGGGGACCTTGACAATCCCAGAACACTGTCGACATTGCTTTCATTGCATATGGTTGGGTTTTGAATTTCTTTGCCAGTGGTGAACCAGGACGTTTCCACGTCAGAGAGTTTCGTTTCGATTCTGGAGTGAAAGCGTAAACCCATGTTTCATCCCCCGTAACGATGCTTTCCAAAAATGAGTTTCCTTCTTCTTGATAATGGCAGAGATGTTCAAGTGCGGCAGCTATTCGTTTGGTTTTGTGTTCCTCAGACAACATTTTTGGTACCCAACGAGCAGACATTTTACGGTAGTTTAAAGGGTGGATGATTTCATGCAAAGTGCTTTTTGGAATACCCATCATTTCAGCAATTTCACGAACTTTGATTCTGCAACCGTCAACGTGTGTGTGAGGTCCTCGGTGTGCCTTTGTTTTCTTCTGAATCGTCATTCAGTTGAGTTCAACCGGCTTTAAATTTGTTGCACCAAACGCACACTCCTTTTCATCTTTGAACACCTTCGCCATAAACAGTATCTAATTCTTCGATGAATATCACACTAAACAGTTTTTTCTAGCACCAAAAAAGACATCCATTCACGATCGCATGTAAACAAAACCCCAAATTTGACATATTGTTTCTAAAATTTTCTGCAATGCCCATGAATAGATACACTTCAATTTCTACTAATGGCTGATCAGTCTTGTTAACAAAATATAATTAACTAGTTTTACTCACGTGAATTAAAGTTAAACTCTGTATTAGGCCGGAAATAATTGTTGACATTATTTGACGAGTGAAAATCTTGTTTGGCAACTCAAAAAGATATAAATTATGTTATTTGCACATCAATTTAAATACAAAAAGACAGTCCTCAAAATTCACCTTCAAGTTTCTTTAATCAAACACCTTACACGAGATTGACTTGTACTATAAATTATTNCCTTCTGAATTTCTAGATCACATCACTTTTGGTAAACTTATTAACAGAGCCAGCATCCCTTGTATAAAACATGTCAAAAAATATAAGTTTCAAACATATTCCTTAATTATTTTTACCATCTTTTCATGGTGGCAGTGTTTGGTTGAGTTTATGTAGCACTTTAGGCAACTTAATGCAGTACAAAGCACAGCTAAGACATTAGTTCTGAACACTTCAGCTATTAGCAAAGCAATTAATAAAGTTNAAAAGAAGATATTTGCAAGAACTTAATACAGCAACTTGTTTAATATAATCTGGTTCAACTACCACTAGATACTAATGCTTTTAATGGGAGCTAAACTAGTTTGTATACTTATATTATTCTCACCTAGCAGCTGACAAAATTAATTTGTGAGCAGACAACGTGTGACCTTCAACAAACAAAGTAACGTCAATGTAAGACTCGGAAGAAAGAAGTTCTGACAGCGATCCAAAAAGCTCGGTTTGATTATTCCACTGCATCCAAAAATGTTGTTCCAAGCCTTCAGTTCCTGTAATACAAAAATGATTTTAAGTGTAAGAATCACCTCAAATTCTCCTGATCTATACTAAACAGCAAGTCTAGTAATCACATGTTAGTACCTATAATTTACTTTTTTCTAGTGCTGAATTCAGTGTTAACATTAACTGTAGGGATGTTTAAAATATTTTTTTTTACTAAACAAACTGAAACAAAAATTGGGCAAAAATATGCCTATCTGTAGATTAACAATTTTATTTTTCATTTAAAGTAAAAAAAAAAAAAAAATTAGTTATCAAAGCTCGGTGCATATGGAAAGATTTGATTAATTCTCGTACGTAACAAACTACAATAAATATCCAAGAATTTACAAGGGTTCAAATATAATATCTGCTAAAAATTCCAACTGCAAAATTTTTCAACTTCTGTCCATCACTGAACCCTAGTCCAGTTGTCAGCTTATCAGATCTAGGAAGGGGTTGCATCCCCTTTTCATCCCTCACTTTGCTTGCCTCAAATTAGATCTTTGTCTCTTGAACATATCAACCTGCATNTCCTACTCTGTTTGCTCTAGTTCTTCCCTTTGGGTGATGCGACCTTTAATATCCAACATTCTGACACGGGTTCAAACCCCCAAGTCCAATTCCTTGCCCCGAGTGTAAAGGGTAATTCTACGAGTCTGCCTGTGAAACACTCCACATTAAGGTACGATCGTAGGCGTCTTCCGAAAGGGATGCTAAAAGTGGTGTTCCACCAATAAGCATGCAACATAAAATAACCCACCACTAATTATGTGTCAAGTGGGTGACAAAATTCAGCTATCCTGAAGCATTGTTGTGATATGTGGGTCCATAAACTACTACCATATCCATTGGCACAACATTGTGTTTTCATGATTACTTTGTATTTCATGTGACAGCCACAGCTTATGCATTTTACACTATTTTAGCTTTCAATAAATCTAATCCTATATGCTCACAAGCCTCCATTGCCCTATCTATACTGGTATGTGCAGCAAACATTCAATATACAATCACATAAAGTTGTCTTAAAAGCTCTGAACAAACACATTATTTAGCCTACTTCATACTAAAGAACATAAGAATGCATAATTTGAGACAAATTCAGCTATTAAATTTATAAAATTTCGTACAAATATTTTAAGCCTTTTGGGCAACTAAAATTCATTCTCATAACCACTATAAATGCTTTCTGACTCTCCTAGCTGGTCCTGTTATTAATACATGACAAAGTTTGACTTGAGTTTATGGTCCCACAATTCTGACTGCGATGGTCTGATGGAGACTCCATACGCGACGCGTATGAATTTAGGCCGATTGAATTTTGCCACTGACTCGACACACAGCCCGTGGTCAATTCTTTTCATCGAACACTTATCGATGGAACCCCACTTTAACATCACTTCCCAGAAGATATCTATGATGATCATGCCACTTTACACACAATTACAGTAAATAATATAAACTCAGGAAGATACTAAATGGTTCTATGCATTTCCTAAATCAATACACAAAACCAACAAGTGCATAAAAATCCTTAGACACTAGCATTAAACAAACTATAATGAACACAACACAACTTGCTTAATAATAGCATTTAAGAATTTGTACATAGTGAAAAAGAAATTTAAAATCATCCATTAAATCAAATTTCCCCCAGATTATCCACACTTTAGGCAAAACACTGGCTGGAAAANAACTAGACCTATAACTAGGAATTTGACAAATATAACAAACACTTTTGGTTCTAATAACTGTATACTAATGACAAACAAAAACACTTTAGGCAAATACATACCGGTACCTTTGAATTTCTTGTTTGTGTTTGTTAAATGTTGTTGAGAGATGTTATCTTCTTGTACAAATACTTGTCGTTTTGCTGACCTCCGATGCACGTCTCCTATACTACCAAACGATGCTTCATAATCCTCTAAATGTTTCGCCTTCAAATGACGTTCCAAATTACTTGTTGTATGGAATGTCGAGGTATAATTACACAAAGTACAAGTCACTTTTTTTGGATCCATTGAAGACATAATAAATCTGTCCCACACTTTGGCTCTTTTGGGAGGATGGCTTTTAGGCATTGTGAATGATTCTGCAAAGGAAAAGAACAAATTAAGGTACCTACTTACTGCCGGACTCGCACACAAGGAACGAATGTAAAGTTTTTCGACAACTGTGATCTGTAGTTGATCAAATGGCAAACATGAAGCAGACTAAGTTGAACTTCTTTATTAAAACTTAAAGACTTAAATCTTTTCAAATTTGTCAAGTTATTGCATTTCTTGACTGATTTTTACGGAACTTTGAAACCGCTGTTTGAGGGGTTGCAGAGCAAAAGACACTTGAAATCCAAAATAGAGTATTCTCTTCATGTTTTAAAAGAACTAGGTGAAAAGTGTGGAAGAAAAGAAGAACAATTTTCGGAAAGGTTTCTCATACGGGAAAGTTTCTTGGGATACAGCTGCAGTCTGTAGAGGCAGGGGAGAGGCAGTTTCAGTCATTACGTGCAGCGGTATTGGAAANCGCTNGTAGGCATTTAGTTGAAAGACTTGGGTCTGTGTCGTGTGACGTTGTTACGAGCCTTCACATATTCGACAGCATAAACTGGCCTCATAAATCTAAAATCATGAATTTTGAACTAAGTGAATTAAGTGTTATGGCGAAACATGTGTCCCCAGACACATATGAAGAGAATCTGGACTTGCTTAAAGCGGAGTGGGCAGATTACAAACTGACTTATCTAGGAACACCTTTTGCNGATGCGCTGCAAAAAGCATGCCAAAACAAGGATAGATTNCATACGCTACTTTCACTGATCAANTACTGTGGTGTTCTACCAGCGAGTACTGCTTCCTGCAAACGTGGGTTNNGTTATCCAAACAGAAATAAGACAGTCTATCGTTCAGCTTTGTCTACTGATTCCCTTGATGATCTGCTGATGGTAGTAGTGAATGGTTCCTCGCTTAAAGATTTTAATCCGAGCATGGCAATTGACAAGTGGTACTTTTCATCTGAGAGACAATGCTACACGGGGATGTTTTTTTTTTTTTTTACAAAATTGGTGTCGAGTGGTGTTAAGATCTGGCGAGTGGATGTTGATCTGAAATTTCGAGCACTGTCGGAATTACATTAACAGCATGCCAAACTTCAAGAATACCTCCAAGGTCTAAACTCAACTGGAGGAAAATAATGAGGAAAGGACCAATCAATTCTACCAGTAACAAAAAAATTCATGAAGGGAAACTGTCTGGACCTGGAGCCTCGTTTGCATTGGCAGACTTTAACAGCAAAATAATAACTTCTTTATGAACAGTGATAGNTAAAATCACACATTTGCTTTTTTTAAATTCAGCATAGGTGTAACTTCTGAGCTCTACTGTTTGTACAAAAGATTTGCCACTTTACTCTGTTCTGTTACAATATCCCCACTTTCATTCCTAAGTGNAAGAACCAACTTGTTACTCCCCTTTTAATGATTTGGATTCCCAGAAACATAACTTCCCACCACCTTCCNTTCTCTTTTATAATCACTAATCTACAGGAATTTCAAGCCTGCCTAAATAAATACCACGATCACTTCTTCATTTGAGTTCCTTGCTTCTAAGCAAACGTTGCTTGCGTAGTGCTTTCTTTGGTCCGCCTAAGGAAACTCTCATTAACCGAG
>KZ872858.1:41723-51823 GCA_003456935.1 Machilis hrabei
CAAGCAGTGATGGTGTTGATTCCCCTCAGCGCACATCACTGCAACACTTAATCCAGCTGAGTATGAAGGCACAAGTTTTCATTGCACATTTTTATACCAGTTGTCAGAGCTGGTTAGAACTTTGGACAGTAGAACAGTTACAGTTCAGGTTTGGGGGTGAACTGAACTGTGTAAGCTCACAATAAATTATATTGATGAGACAGTTCTCGAGGACAGAAATAAAGCCTTTCTCTTCTTTTAAGATGAAAGAACTCTTGAAATTCCAATGCAATTTTTACAAAACTAGAACCAGGACAACAACATTGATGTACCAGCAGGCACGAGAAGAAATTCAACAAACACTGTAAAGCGACTTGTGTATCTATAATGTAAGTACAATTAATTGTTATATGATGCTATTTAAGTAAATAAAATTATAAATATTGGCACAAATTTCCTTAAACCATTAATTGTAATGTAATTCATTACAGTTTTCTTAAGTTCCCATTTACATAAAAGAAAAGCAGTGCTGCAGTCATGGCATCATTGTTTTCTTAAACCTTTGTATTTTGTACCAAATAAACTGTTACAACGTAACTTAATTTAGAATAACATTCACATATACATGCAGACATATACAGAAATTCAGCAATGTCGTAAGTTGCATTAGGTTGGCATCATTTGTACAGCCAATAAAAGTATAAACAACTTAAGTGAACATAGCTACTTTCAAAATTCTGAGGTTCACTTGAGATGGAGTGGCATGCCTACAATGCAACATCTGTGGGAGCTGGCAACGAAACCCACAAAACAACACGATTAACTAAGAACTTCTCTCCTAAAGCTGTGGTAACCTGTACTTTTCTTGGTAGAAAATGAAGCTAGAGGATGTATTTCGTCAGAGAATTACATCTTCATCCTTCTTTTTCTTAAAGTAGTTTGAGTGATTTTAAAAATACGAGCGACTAAATTGTTTGAATATCTATACTTACAATTTCACAACAGCAAAACACATTCTGCTCATAAAAAGTGCATCTTTCTGTCTATATCGTGGGTTGAATATATTCTCTAGTGGAATACATCCTCTAGTTTCATTTTCTACCAAGAAAAGTACAGGTTACCACAGATTTAGGAAAGAAATTCTGAGGTAATTATGCTGTTTTGTGGGTTTTGCTGTTAGCTGCCACAGAGCAATGATGTTGCATTGTAGACATGTCACTCCACGTCACATGAACTCGGCATTTTGATAGTAGCTATGTTCACTTAAGTTGTTTATACTTTTAATGACTGTACAAGTCGTGCCAACCTAATGCCACTTATGACATTGCTGCATTTCTGCATATGTCAGCATGTATATGTGACTGTTATCCTATATTATGTTACATTGTAACAGTTTCTTTGGTATGAATAAAATGAAACATAAAGGGCATTTTAGCCATATTCGACCTATCAACAACAGTTGGTTTGGCACCGAAAACTAGTCAAAGCGAAGTCTCTTTATTTATCATTTTTTATGTTAAGTTGTAGATATGCTTTTCAATTCTAAAAACAATTGAGAGCTAAAATAAATCGTCTGCAAACTCTTATTTCCATTTTCTTACCAAAAGAAAAGTCACCNGGTAACTCCCTTCAGTCGTTCCAAACTACCTTAAAAAGTATGCAATACTTTCTCTAAAAAGGTGTTGTTTATTCCTATCATTCAACTAACCTTTCACTTCAATTTTGATGTATACCCAATTATGTGCAATTTCTTAGTCACTGATTTTCAAAATTCATGCTCCCCACATATACAGGCTTCAGATTTTTTAAGGGCCATCAAACTTAAAAACAAAATACCCTCCACAAATGTCTAAAATTGACTGTGCACACTTTCTCTTACACTACTGAGATTTCATTTAATTCCAAAACCTTTAGACTAAAAATTTTGTGAGCTCCAAAACAGACTACTATTCTTTCATTTTAGATGCTTAAATCAGGTCATAATTTAGTTAACACTATTAATTTGTTACATTTACAACACTACAGCTCCTGAAGGAGGAATATAAGCAAAATGTCATTTTCACTTAGTACCTTTAGCTCTGGTGGTATCAAGCCCTTCAGCACACGTGGACTGATTGCTTGAAAGGCTTCCTTAACCAGTTTTTTGCGATCATGTACGTAGTTACCCAAAGGACATAGGCCATGAGTAGAGACATTTTTGTCATCTACAACACTTGCAAAAGATGCATCACTGATGTCTGAAAATTCTTCACCACTGGCAGTGCTTGGTTTACTGACCTAGAAAAAATTAGATAGAAAAAAATATCAAAACAGTTTCTGGTTCAAGTATTACAAACATTGGTCCATTATGAACAGTACATCTTTAGTTTACATAGTAATTGAAGTGTAATTCAGATACACAAAAATACTTCTGTTGCTGACAGTGAACCTTGATCTCATTAAAGAATTAACACCAAAACATTAGCAAGGTCTTCATTTCTGATTACAGAGACTAAGAAGTTGACGATATATTGTTTAGGTTTTGTTATCAGCTCTTGGGTCCTTTATCATATTCATGATTATGATGGACATGCTGTATGGCAGGACATTCACAAATGAAAACCCCAACCCTAGCTGGGAATCAACTTTACAACCTCTTGATCTAGGGCCCACTACACTGACCACTAGATCAAGCAGGTCTTCTGTCCCAATGAAAATGTATGAGAGTCGTCTGATAATAAGGTACAAATGGCGGTATGTATGACATGCGCACACAACCACGTCATGGACATTTATTTGGTAGTAGAGTGGAAGAGTAGCTGCACAAGCTTTGTCGTTCTCTGCTCACTTGGCTGAAAGTGCCAAGAGAATGAAATGGATGGTGGCACTGAATATTATTTCCAGATTGAGGTACACGTAATTATCTGACTTTTCCAGCAGAAGATGTCAATCAAGCATAGCGATTACGTCATGAAATAGGAAACTTTGTTCAGATAATACATTAACAGTTGCGTCATCAGCAACTCCAAACAAATACAGAGGTTAGGTAATTCAAGTAGTAAAACCAAGTTTGCGTAAAATGGATATATTAATGTAAGTATTTTCAAACAACAATCCTCACCCTTTTACATAAAGTTAGGAGGGCCACTCAAAGAAGAATAGACTACTAACGCAACCAGTATTTTAGTTAATATCTTGAATCAACAATTGCTTTAGATATAGCCACAAGTTGCCAGGAAAGACACGGTCAATAAATCGTGATAAAATACATCAAAAGATAAAATAATATGTCTATATCCTTCATTAGTGGAATCAGGCCTCAATTCAAAACTCAACTAATAATGGTCTCAGAATAGAATAAATCAAAGTTTAATTACCAAGTACCATACTCACTATACCAGAATACATCCGAGGCGAGGTCAGAGCTGCGATCCAAAAAGGGTACTCACAAAATTGTTCATCGATAGATGAACTTGTTAACTCCACAGACTGATTAAGAAGAGACCCTGCTTATCCTCTGACCTCCCTATTTATTACCAAGGGCATCTCGCCTTTGCAAAATACCTCACTGAGCTATTCAGCACACCACAAGGCTCCAGAAATGTATATAGACTGCATTCTTCAACTAACAGTAATGCTGACATCACGACATTAGAGGTTACCATGACTTTCGTTGGCAGCTTGTAAAGCCATTAAATGAAAATTAAAAATACACTTGATTCAAGACCAATAAATATGAACTCCCAAAATACGGAATTACTAGGGCATATTTCATCCTTCCTACACCTTATTCATCGATGATTTATCTCATTCCTATTCCACTTTGGTGTTTACTTCAGCATCAATTAGGTCACAACTTTCACGGACCCCCTGGTGTGAAAATTATGCCACATCCCCCTTAGATCTTCTCTCAGGATCCTTGGACAGGAAATGTCTGAAGGTATGTTTAAACTTGGGAAACTCTGGATGAATATCTCAATGTCTATGGTGACTGTGTGCAAAAATAAATATTTGTATTTAGTTTTTATTAGTTTTTTCCTGATTTTTTAAAACATAAATTTTGATATAATTTTGACATTACCTTATTTATCAGGCAGCCCTTGTAGATACAAGATTTGTCTAATTTTCACCAAGGATCAATGACAGATAACAGTAAATGAGGATACTCATAAATTTCTTATAAGAGGTTAGAACAGGACCCTATACAAGTCTTGGAAACAGGATGGTGCACACAGTTTGATAATTTGTTAACCCTACATATATTCAGGGTAATTCAGCAAGACAGGTTAGAGGTGTATTTCTAATTATAAGAAAAACAAAGATGAACATGGGTCTGAATGACTCCTGAGATAGAGCTGTTTGAATCTACTTATGAAAATCATTGTGAATGGTAACAAAGACAATGACTTACTGTTTCTAATGTGTAATGTTAAAAAGATGAATTAGTTACACAGAATGACACTGAGACGAACTGGTCATTCGCATTTTGGGTGCTGCTGCCTTCATTAGGGAACGTGAAGACCAACAAAGACGAACAACACATGATCTTTGTACATGAGTTGCAAAGAACATTGACAATGAAGGTGGAATTTTCAAACATTTATTATAAACTGTTTGAGATACGTTATTTCTGTGTAACAAACTTGCCATTTAAATATTAGAAACAACAACTTTTTTTTTTTACTACCACACAGAATGCTTTCTATATCTAGTTTCAGACAAATCTATCTCAGGAACAATTCAGAATTAGACACGTGCATTTTTCTCACAATGACTGATGCTATTATCTCCCAAATTATTGACCTTTTCTCCTGCATCACTGATATACAGGGCGAGTCAAAAGTATGTTTTAATAATTCTAGGGTAGGTTTGTGGGACCAATACAAGACATTATGCAAGAGTTACAATTTTTGTTTAGTTGACCCATTTCTGAGATAAATAATTTTCAAAATTGGGATAAATGGGGCAACACTGTAAAAAGAAGAGTTGCATTGTGTTTTGAAGGAATACTAACGTTGATGCAGAGTACCTCAGAGCTAACGCTTTTGCCTCCATTTTCAATTGTGCAAGAGGTAATGGGTTCAAAACTTGAAAAAACAAACAATACATTTTTTTTCAATCACATGCAAAGGCTGATTGAATACATAAAAAATTAAACAAAAAAGGAACAAAAGTATTTTAATGGTCCTAAACATATTAGTGACGGACATGACGAATTTTCAAATGTCTGGATAACTGGTCTTCTTGTTCGTTTTTTCTTTTCTTTTAACGTCGCGCAGCTGCTGTTCTTGTCTTCTTTTATTCTAATTCAATTCGGCCTTTGCATGTGATTGAAAAATGTTTTTTGTTGTTTTTCCAGTTTCGAACCCATTACCTCTTGCACAAGTAAAAATGGAGGCAAAAGCGTTAGCCCTGAGCCACTCCGCATCAACGTTAGTATTCCTTCAAAACACAATGCAACTCTTCTTTTTACAGTATTGCCACATTTATCCCAATTTTGAAAATTATTTATCTCTGAAATGGGCCGACTAAACAAAAATTGTTACTCTTGCATAATGTCTTGTATTGGTCCCACGAACCTACCCTAGAATTTTTAAAACATACTTTTGACTCACCCTGTTTAGTGTCTCAAATTACAGTTATAATTACCAGTGTTTTCACAATAATTAAAGTCATGAATACAATATCAAAATATGCCTCAAAATGTATGAGTTAAGCAGGGGTTTTAAAATCATTTATAGTAGGGCTATAGTATTTATTATTTATCTAAGAAAACAAAATCAAATATGAATGTAAATTAAGATACCAAAGGGGGTGAGTAAAGATACATTATTGGTCATGTTCCTATAGATGACACAAAGCTAGCTGCTAAAGAACCATTGCTGGTGGCTGGGATGCAGAACAGGTATGTCTAATGGTAAGAATGCCAACACTAAAGCCCGGTATACACTGACCACATGACCAAGCAAACCTGTGGTACCTTTTGGAAATTAAAATCACAAATAATAATATGGTCACCAAAAAGCATTTCTGTTATCAACCATTCTAAGCCATACATTCACTAGCAGTTATGTGATTTCTTTCTTAATTCTTCATCACTCACCACCATTTATTAATCATGTACCAATTTATGTACTGCTTTTCAAAACACAACTAACTGACAAATAGCAAGATGACCACTCCCAACAAAATGTAACAATGGCAAATTAGTAAACCAACAAGAAGAATTTTTCTTTTTAAAACTGCTATGCTAATTTATTATATTCAATTTATACTCCTGTGTTCTGACCCAAAACTAGACATGTCTCTCAAGGGAATTAATTTTGTGCTAATGAAATAAAAACTTCGATGAGCTGGGAAGGTATCCTGGAGCTGCAACATCAACATGTAGCTGTAGTAGACATAGAATTGTACAAGATTTGTCACTTCTTCTCGATACAAGTCTTTGAGATATTACCAAATTGATAATTTGGAAACATGCTTTGTTTTTAGTCTTATTTTTTCTCAAAATATGTGTTATCTGTCTATACACATATTTTGTGATACCTGTGATAGCTTTAAAAAATACAGCAGGTTAAAGAAAAACACATAATTATGTATGGAAAGCCTGAATACATAACTGTGTAAGAAATACTTAAACTTACGTTAAAATTAAAATAAAGCTTGTCGTTTACATCGAAGTACAATAACTATTACTTCTATCACCCACAGCTTACTGCCCTCAACTGGCATGACCCTGTTATGTGATAGTAATGTTCCCCATAACAGAACTCAAAAAGTATTAGAGACTACAAACATGCTCTCTTGATTAAGATATGATTTTCTGTGGTAATGAGAATTGCAAATTCAGAATACATCACCAAAAGCATGCTTTCTGGCTGTGCATTGTTTTACATCGTACCAAACAGTACTTATAGCTATTCGTTAATGGAGACCAATGGACAGGCACAAACAACGACTTGAAGGATAATCACAACACCCAGCCTTGTGTGGGAGTCAACCCCGTTACTTCTGGTGTGACAGTTGACTGATTAGTCACTGCAGTTGGATCTCAATGCAGGACATATGAAACAGTACTACAAGTATGAAATTTTAACACATTTTTATTTTCTGATTGCAGCATTATATTGGCACCTTACAGTGTACCAGCTGTAAATGCATACACAACAGAACAAAAATGCCAACAGTCCATGGGAATATTTGACAAGTCAAAAGTTTGAGCAAAGGATATTCTTTATACAACTATTGAACAAAATCAAAATAGCTCAGAGATACAGAATTTGCCTCAAAAGCAAAACACAGTGGTACATATTTATTTCTGTACTGTAAATTTGGTTGCTATTCACTATACATTATATTTATTATATAAGCATACTTACTTATGAAGTTGTTCCATAATTGTAATACTTCCAAAACAACCAAGTAATTTTACTACTTGTACATTTGCTTATACAATTATGGATAATAAAAAATAAACTATCTAGTTTTCTTGTATTACAATTTGGATCCTAAAAATATTTGTTAAAATAATGTATCTTTCATAAGCAAAAAATTTACTGCCCTAAAGACAAATTACACTTGTACACACAATATGCTAAGGTGACACAAACCAAATGCATCAATAACCTACAGAAAGAAATGTAATTTTCTCATTATCTGCAACAACTGCGCTATTAGCAACAGTGTTGACAGTCTTTCCCATCACTTCTCGGAAGCTGTACAGCAGATGTATGTAGATAATCAGACTTGTCTCGTTAGATTCGATGTCATCAGACTGTTCACAGACATACTGACAGATGAAGCATTAACTGTAGTTAAGAATAGACAGAAGCCAACAAGAGTTAGTTATTTTTAGTTTATGGTTCCACGCTTCTGACNATGATGATCTAATGGAGACCCCATCCGCGTCGTAACGACGCTACAGGATGATTGAATTTTGTCACTCAGTCGACACATAGTTAATGGTGGGTTCTTTTACATCAAACACTTATCGATGGGACCCCACTTTTAACAATTCTCCCTAAAGACGCCTACAATTATACCTTATTGTCCAGTGCTGCACAGGCAGACTCGTACGATAACCCTTTATACTGAAGGCTAGGTGTCAGCCCCGGGATTTGAACCCGGGACCTCCCGATCAGGAGGTGAGCACTCTACCGTTAAGCCAACCTGTCGGTAAGCCAACAATAAGTTAGCACAAAGAACCTTAATCACCAAGTATTGAAGAAGTAACAGAATTAATGACCATATGTCTGAAAACAACCTACTTCCAGATGAGCGAAAAATGTTATCAGCAGAAACATGGAAAGGCTAAGGGATCTATCTCCTCTCTCCCCAGTACTCAGAAACATATACACGGAGCACTTCGAAGACATGGCCATAAGGACATCTACTAACAAACCCAAACTACGGCTACAATATGTTGACGACACAGTCATTATGAGGGCACCTAGTCAAGAAGCCCTTCAAGAATTCCTTTGACATATAAACAGCCTACAGTCAACAATTCAGTTCACCATGGAAGCAGAAGTCAAAAGAAAACTACCATTCCTAGACATTGTGGAAACAAAGAAAGGAGACCAACAGATACAGAAAATATCTACACTACACACCATCCCCAAAGCATAAGAGAAGGTACAGTACAACTTCTGTTGAAACGAGCAGAGACTATACATAGTGATGCTAAATATTTAAAAAAGGAAATCGCATATATGCCACATATCCATTGTGTGGTAAGTCAAGATATATCTACTTTCATGATCAGGTATCTTGTAATCCTTGCTGATATTTTCACTCCAGTTCTGTGATTCGAACCCAGGATCTCTTGGTACACAGTCTAGTACATAGTCCAACTAATGAGGGAAGATTTTCCATTGTAAAGGTGAAATAAGGGTTTTGTCATTTTGATCGGAAAGTTGGAACAGCAAATATTATATATATCCAAAATGTAAGGCACAATTGGCCAGCCTTTTGACTTCCAAGTCAAAAACGAAATAAAACTCTCTTCTCTTAATGCGAAAATAACATAATATTTCCAAGTAATCCAACTGGTGTAGTGGATACGGTTCCAGCAAAATTTGTATTTTTTTCCCTTCATTCTTGTTCATATGTTGTTTTGTAATCAAACTCTATTTTTATTCTTATGACAAATACAAGTTACCGTTCAAAAATATAGCAGTACTTATAATTCACATTTAATCCAACGAAGAAAAACATTACAAATCACACTGGAATCGTATGCGAAAATACCACGTTATTTTTGCTTTTCACATTTAAGAGAAGAGAGTTTAATTTTGTTTTTGATCTGGAGGTCAAACGGCTGGCCAGTTGTGCCTAGTATTTTGGATATATACTATTTTTTGTTCCAACTTTCTGTTCAGAATTACAAAACCCTTATTTAAGCTTGACAGTGGAAAAGATTTCCTCGTAAGAAGTATAGAAATTAATTAACTATTGTCAAAAACATTCTGATTAGAAAAAAAACACTATAGTAATCCATTGAAAAGGATCACAATAATATGAAATATAAAATATGCTGAATTACCGGTACTTTCTTGTTCTTTTGTGAATGCTTCTTTTTTAATTTCCTTTTAAGCTTGAGCTTCTGTTTCTTGGCCTTCATTTTCACTTTCAGCTTCCCTTGTTTTGTTTTCTTCATTGGATGCTCTTCGANATCCACAGTTATCACAGAATCATTATCATCATCTGACTGTTTCTTTGTCTTGTGCTTTGACTTCTTCCGCTTGGTTTTCTTATTCTTTTTTGTTTTTGCCATGTTCAATCTGAAAGATAAGTAAAGGGAGAAGTAACTTGTTAGAATCCAGAGAAAAATAAATGCTTAAACTGTATTAAAAAAAATTGGTAGCAGAGATGGTATTATTGTGATCGACTTGTAGCATCGAGATATTAATGACAGCTGAATATAACATTTTCTTAATTGTGTAAGCTTGTAATTAGGACTGCACAGTTACCTGATAGGTTTGGATGGGGATTTTTGGCTTATGTTCAAGTAAAATGTTAGTCCAGTCAATGAATGCCCAAAAGGGGGTTGTAGAGGACATGGAGGGGGGGGGAGATTTTTTCTCTTCAGGAATGTGTTGGGGGTAGTTAGGAGGTAAACATACTAAAAGTCCCCGCCCCTA
>KZ872868.1:17508-29306 GCA_003456935.1 Machilis hrabei
CTAGTTTTACTCATAGCAGACTCACCAAAAGCAATATTTAACATTTCTAAAACTTTGCTGCACTTTATTCCATTCTTATAGCAAAATTTAATACAAATTCTCTGATCCATTTTGTAAACAAATAAATAATCGCCGAGCGTACCAAAACACATTTAACCTCTTTGACAGCTGACAGCAGACTAAACTAAACATCCGGTTTGGCTAACAATGTACAGATACTTTTCAGACATGTTTACCAACACAACAAAGAAAAAATCGCGCGAATCGGACTAATACAACCCGCAAAATTACAAAATTCCCGTTACTTTTTGAACACACCTCGTATACGATAATTTAAGATATTCAGCCACCTAAAACATTATGTAAAAACAATCTTATACAGATACTCGTGTCGGGTATTCGTTAGTCTCATTCAGTGTGTCAAAGCGAAAGGATTTACTTGGTTTGTTTTATTGTGAACAATGAATCCGATTTTGGATGCTCTTGCCGAATCCGCGAAAAAGTTGCTCAAGGACGGAAAGTGTACACCCGAAATTGCACAGAAACTACGTATTAGTCAATCAACAGTGCAAAAGATTAAAAACATGCGATTTTCCAATACCAAACAATGTTGGAGGTCGAAAATAAATTATCCGTGCAAAATAGCAGAAGAGTGATTCGATATTTATATTCTGGTGATGCATCTTCAGCTTCTGAGGTCACAGCGCTTTTAAGGCTAGTAAGTAAGTAGACGGTACGTCGGGCATTATATGCTGCGACATTTTGAGCTGTCGAGAAGAAAAAGAAACCTCTGTTTAGTAAGAAAAATATAAAAGAAAGAAAGTCCTTTGTAAAACGGTATAAAAATTGGAGCGATGATGATTGGATGAAGGTTATTGGTGAGATGAGAGTAAAATTAATAGATACACTACAGATGGCCGCCAGTGGAACTGGAAAAGAGAGGGAGACTGAAACATGGTGGCGGCAACATCAAGGTGTGGGACTTGTGCAGCGTACGGAGTTGAACCGATACATAGAATTGAAGCTAATGTGAACAAAGAAATGTACCAAGACATTCTGAATGAGCGTCTGATGGAAACTGTGCAAAGTATGCCATACCCAGAAAACGAAGTACCATGATAACGACCCCAAACATAGGTCGAAATTAATAAGAAACTGGTTGAGTCAGCAACATTTTCAATTGTTGGAGTGGCTGGCCCAAAGCCCTGATCTTAACGCTATCGAAAATTTATGGTCGTATCTTAAAAGTAGACTTGTGAATGACTATGACTCACCCCCATCAAATCTTCATGACAGAAAATTCCACCCTAGTATTGTGTAAAGCTTGTCAGAAGTATGAAAAAAGAGTATTTGCTGTTGCATAGGCAAAAGGCTGTGGACCAAATATTAACGTTTATATTTAATACTCTCCACAAAGTGGTACAAAAGTGTACCAATTGGTCTTTTCATTATTTCATATCAAAATGTATTGTTCATTTAAGCGTCAATAAATGTAGTTTCCAGCAATATAAGGATTTTTGTTACGAATGTAACCTTTATTTAATATCACTACAATACGCGGATGTAGACGATTCAGTTCTTTACGAAATGCCAAATACCACTTTTAGTTGTTGGGCATATAGTGTCCTCAAAATCCTGAATACGTATTTGGTACGATAATAAGCTATATATACAGGGTGTAAATTAAATGGCGCATAAACATTCCAGAGCGCTATAGAGTTTACAAAAATAAGTACAATCATTATTTTAAAAAATGTCCCACACGTCGTTGTCGAGTGAAACTTGATTAAAGAAATAGATGTGGCAACGTCGCTGATTGACTGAGCCTTTATTACTCGGAAATAACCTCTCTTTAACTGCCTATTCACGATAGCAGGATGGTAACGCGTAAGTATAGTGTCCTAGAATAAGTAGTGGTTTAAAGCCCCATCCTGTTCCTGGAAAAAAACAAATGTTTTATGCGGAATCCAAATTTGACTGACTGGCGACGGTAGGTGCTGCCATCTAATATCTGATTCCGTACATACTTCATCATAATATCTGATTCTGTACATACTTCATCATAATATCTGATTCTGTACATACTTCATCATAATATCTGATTCTGTAAATATTTCATCATATTCCTTCACGAAATTGTCATATTTTAATATTCGAATGGCTTTTGTATAAAATCAGGTTAACACTGAATGTAAACACATACTTTTATAAGACAAAAATGGAGATTAAATACGTAATTACGAGGCTAAACTCACGCACTATTGAAATACGTACAAAAATTGATAATAGATGGCTGAACCTTCCATTGCGAGGTGATCACTTTTGGATTCCGCATAGCGACAAAAAATTAATTTCAGGTTTGCATACTACTTATTCTAGACGTAAGCTTTTTGGTGACTCGGGTTCAATCCCCGGTCAACTCATCAAGCTTTTTATTTAAAAAAAATTGACAAGCTCTTCAAATGTAACGTTACTAACAGATTTAATATTGGTTGCTAGTTTTATTTCATTTTTGGTGCTCAAATTAATCACGTGTTGAAATTACAGAGTATAGTAGTCCTTCGTCCATAATGAAGAAGAAGAAGAAATCTTCAATAGGGATCCTGTTTAGCCTGCTCAGAGATTGGCTTTCCCTCTACTGCATTGTGGGAGATCGCACGCGATCAGGCGGCCAAGTTGAAANTTTCCAAACGCCTGGGCCAGTCGCAAATGGGCGTGTTTAGTCGCGACCATTTTCACAATTTCTTCACCGGATTGGGTGAAAATTATTGATGTTGTAATGAGGTCACATCCCTCGCTTCACTCAGGATCCGCCTTAACACTCACAGCAAGAATGACGTTACTCCGCTCGCTCGCNTCACTGAGGATCCGCCTTGACACATTTACAGTGGCGAATGCTGAATGACGTGTTGAGCAAGCTTTCAATGTTGCCCGTATGCGTGTTTACATAAAGTACAGTTTACACCAAAAGTTCACTAACCACAGTTAGATTTTTTGAATGAATTCTGCAGTTTTTGATAATGAACTTTAGGCCTATCTGAGCAATGCTCATTCGGTAAACATGCAAGCTGGCAACACTGAGAGCTTGCTCAACACGTCAGTCAGCATTCGCCACTGCACATTTATGTCGAGTCCACGCACGGGCATTAATTCGACCATTAAAAAAAAAAAAAATACACAGCTAAACAAACGATTGCCGCAGTCCAATACGTAGAATTAAACTCCAGAAAATAAAATGTCACTAAATGATATTCACCTTCGCTGAATAAGCATAGAACATAAATGGCAGAAGTAGAATAATATCAATGGAAACTGCAAGTAAATTCTTACCATACAAAAATCGTCCTCCAACACTAGTCCAATAGGTGGAGATAAGAAAAGTCTCGACCTTCGTTCGGTCCGAATTCCAGGAAAAGAATCGAATGACCAAGGAGTTGACGAACGTAATTCAAGTTATGATAATACACTCAATAACGATAAGTGGTATGGAGACACCACGAGAATGTACTCAACTAGGTCGATGTAACAAAAAATGGCGTTAAATTTACGAGCACAACCAAACCCGTAAAGGCGAAACTACCCCCGCGGAAACTAGAATATGAACGGTAGGTGTCACGCGCAGGTTGTGTGACGTCAGCGGAGGATACCGCGCTAGCCAGCCCGAAAGAAAACACGGGAATAGATATACACAAGTCATACTGTCTATCCTCCGAAGACGTCACGGGGCTACTGCGCAGAGGCTCGGTGACACCTACCGTTCATATTCTAGTTTCCGCGACTACGCCTCCGTCAAAAGTCAGCGTCCGTACAGTCAGCACCAGACAGAAATGGACGGCCGTTCGGTAATAGAATCCTGTGAGAATAACACAGATTTAGAATTGTTGCTTGAATGACTCGGTAAGAGGCTGGTCATTCATCCGCAAATTCAGGCGGGAAAAGGAGTGCACTGTATATTCCACATTTGTCGCTAATTTCACCGTACCAATGCTTTAAAATACTGTAAGTAATTTACGTAGTAATTATATAATGCAAATTGTAAGAACACATACCTGTTTCTAAAATAAAAGCAGTTTAAAACATGAAACACTCCGCTATTGCATATAGCAATTCATGCTTTCCATATCTCAACACATCTAGCGGCATCATCACGCAGAGGAACCATCTTGTACAAGGGAAAGCCGCAACGCTACGTACACCATAATTGTCTAGTCACTGTATACCCCGTTGCCCGCATCTTTTTTNTTCCAAACCACTTTTGCGAACAGGCCTAAGTCGAGGCGTCTGATTGGCTACAGTCACCCACCCCCTCTCTGTCTCCTCCTATGACATCACGGAATTTTCTGACAAGGGAACCTCTTTTGCTGCTACAAACGAAACCCGTTTAGTCTGTGATTTTCTGAAAGGCAATACGATTTTCTATACATTGATGATAATATAAACTGCTGATGGACTAATTAGTAAAAGTTATTAATGACCTAAGGTTTTGTGTGAGCCTGTTGTATCATAAATACGCTTCCAATCTTAAGCGACACCGTGGCTCAGTTGGTAGAGTGCCAGACGTGTGTGGAATACGTTATACAAACAGTGGATTGAATCGTGTGATTAAAAAAATTCAGTTAGTGAAAGTATTTTTATTGCTATTGGATTGTAGTCCCACGGTTATGACAACTTAGGTCTAATGGAGACCCCATCCGCGTCGTAATGACGCTCCAGGATGATTGCATTTTTCCACTCACTCGACACATAGCCGGAGGTGGGTTCTTTTACATCGAACACTTATCGATGGAACCCGCTTTTAACGTGCCTCCCGGAACATGCCTACGATCATACCTTAGTATGGAGTGCTTTACTGGCAGACTCATAGGATAACCTTTTTTAACCAGGGCTAGGAGCCGGCCGCGGGATTTGAGCCCATAACCTCCTGATCAGGAGGCGAACACTCTAACCACTAGGCCAACCTGTCGGTGTATTTTTATATTCGGAATGTTTTTCAAACGCATTGTACGTAGTACGTGTATATACAAAGTTATAAACCATAGTATAGTGTTGTTTTTGTAACGCTGCGTGAACTTTAATAGTTGTATGTACGCAGAAGTGAGTTCAAGCCCTTTTCACGCAGATGGCAAGTTTTAGCGTAACGGTGCCACCTGTTGGATAATGTGTGCTCGCAATTAATGTAAAACATTTGAGCAAAATCTATAAGTAACTATGTTACAATGATGTTCAATATTATTCATGTGCTTTTGTTATTGGTTGTGAAATGATATGGCAAAGCAACTGGTAATCTTCATTATCAAACTTCATACCTGGAATTGATGATGAGATGGTGTTTTACGTCCCGTCGACATACAATGGGTCATTAGGGACGATGAAACAATGTTTATTGTGATTAATGAAAGCAAACGTCATTCTATGAACAACAGACACACATAAGACAGCACAAACATCCATGCTTTATGCGGGATTCGAACCCGCAACCTCTCGTTCCAGGGCGCGTTGTTCTAATCACTATCCCAAGTAGGTCGGCTTCCCTGGAATTGAAAATGTAATACTGTAGATCAATATATCTGATAAAAAACGTACAATCTTGAATACATCAGATAACTACCTGTAGCCGCACGACCGTCATAAATGTCTCCAAAGTCCAGAGTATATTCGTATTCAAAGTCATCAGAAAATAAAAGCAGAAATTCAATATGTTTCAGCAATTTCCGGGAAATTTTTTCCTCGTTTTCAGTTGGTTTTTTAGATGCTTTGCCATTTCTTTTCACACCCAATAACAAAAAACACTTGAATGCTATTCACAATATAGAACATGATTGTAATATTGATTTTGCTAAAATGTTTTCTGTTTTCAGATACGATATATTAATTGCGAGCACACAGTAAACCAACAGGTGGCACTGTTACGCTAACACTTGCCATCTGCGTGGAAAGTGCTTGNACTCACTTCTGCGTACATACTATATTTCACGCAGCGTTACAACAACAACACTTCAATATGGTTTATAACTTTTTTTTATAAACATGTACTACGTACTCGTACAATGCGTTTGAAAAACATTCCGAATATACTTTAATATGTGTATAAAAATACTTTCACTAACTGAATTTAAAAAAAAANCCACAAGATTCGATCCACTTCTTTGTATAACACATGCCAAACAAGTCAGGCGCTCTACCAACTTTTTTGTATTTTACTATTCTTTATTCTGAGCCTTGCTCTTGTTTCTGTTTCTTCATTTCTTATTCATTCACTCTTGACATCACACACATCCATGCCTTACGCGAGTCTGAGCGACGGTGTATAATGCACCGCTCTTTTCTCGGTAGCAGGCACATAAAAGAGACACANATGCAATTTAAAATATTTTGCCGGAACCAACTTGGTCTTAGCCATGGCTAACCTCAGCCCACCAGTAGAGAGGGGTGGTTCACTGTAGAGGCAATAGTTTTGTTTCTCAATATCCTGGTTTGAAACCATCAACGATAGAGTTTGACCAAGTAGTTTTGACTGAGCGCCAGTATATTATAATAAGGCCAATATACAAATCCTAGTAAAACCATATATACGTATATACAAGAGACAACAAGATCAGATTTGTCAGAGTTATAAACACCATTCAGCAGATTGAGTTTGGGTATGATAGTAAGCAAACAAAATAGGGTTGAATTTTTTTAGAACAATTTATTTCCAAAACTATTAAATACATTTACATTCGATTTTCTTCTACAATGAAAAATAATCAAAACAAAATAATTCCACGCGTAATAATTCCTACATAATTTTACACCTAATGCGCACATCTACAAATAACAATTAACAAAACAGTTCGGTGACGTGACATTTACGAAGTGTTACAATAATTTACGATGTCTATTTCATTGACTTTACGGTATTTACTAAATATTATCGTATTCTCCAGTACAATCGCATTGCGAACGCACTAACAGATCGAGGTCTTTCCGTACAACGGGACTGATATTACATAACATTCCCTATCCGTCGGAACACGCTCCGAATCAAACCTAATCTTAGAGTCCTAAGCAATCTTCGAATCGTAGTTCACTCAATAAAAGTTTATAGTTCGATTCAGTTTCACTATCAATCACTTCAAAGGAAAGGTCCAGGATTGGTACTATTGTTCCTACAATTACTAAGAGTCTAACTACAAAGTATAGCACCGTATAAGATCAAAATGAAAATAGAATTATAGTAAAGAGGTTGTGTTAGTAGTTCTATGGAGGAAGGCTGGTTTGAAGCAACCTTCGTTAATATCTCGGCTACCACCACGGACTTGAGTGATAACCAAGTAGAAATTGGTTAGGGTACTATTTTACAGGGTGCAATTTTACAGAAAAAAGAAACTTACAGTATTCCCTATATACCTCTTTGACTAAATCGCGTGTCTCATTACACTATTCCTACACGCAACGTGCACGACATAGCTGTGTTGCGGGAGGTATCGATCTCAATGACTATTCNGCAGGCAAAAAATTCCAAATAAATGCTCGAGCTACTTTTAACCTCTGAACTTCATATAACTAAGTCTCCAGTACCACAAAAATATAATTCTTCTTCTTCTTCGCATACCAAAAATACGTCCTAACACGTAAAAATACGGAAATTCTTCCCAACCGTTGTTTAAAACTACAACGTGTTATGAAAAACAAATACAAACGATTCTCTATCACACGTCCATAACCTGGCCGTATCATTCCTTCTTCCATAAAAACGACGACTCCTCGAAAATTCTAGTACTTCTTCCAGCTTCTTTCAGCGGTTCATTACAGGTGTTCCTTAAGTTTGGAAGCGTATTTATAATACAACCAGCTCACACAAAACCTTACGTCATTAATAACTTTGACTAATTAGTCCATCAGCAGTTTATATTATCATCAATGTATAGGAAATCGTGTTGCGTTTCAGAAAATCACACATTCGACGGGTTTCGTTTATAGCAGCGAAAGAGGAGGTGGTGACTGTAGCCAATCAGAAGCCTCGACTCATGCCTGTTGACAAAAGTGGTTTGGAAAACAAAATGTCCGCTGCCCTAGGTAATGTGCATTTTTTGCACAGAGAGGGAGCCATGCGGATAACATGAATTTTTCCACTTTGTTTTATAATAGGTACTCTGTGATTCCATCAAAGGTTGCTGACCTTAAATTTTGATGTTTTAGCATCAAAAATGTATTTGTGTTTAGTTAGTTGCTGTTTGGGAAATCATGTTTGCCCACATGTATTATTAGTTAAAAATAATTTACGTTTTTGGTTTTAATTGCAGTTCCGGAATGGAAAAGATTAGTATGTTCAAGTGAATTGTAAGAACGGAGAAAATTGAAAGCAACAGTTTATTATTTCATGATCGTTGGGAAAATATGTGTGCAGACACGCCATAATGTATAAAATGACAAGGAAGTGAGTGAATTGACAATATAAATTTGTGAAGTGGTTAAGAAGTGAATAATAAGTGAGGAGGACTGCGAGTGAGAATTTCAAATGTGAAATTGAGGGATGTGGTTGATTTGTTGATCGAAAGTAGAGGCATGCGGATTCAGGAAGGTGAAACGGTATACTTTGTAATTGGGTGCCGAGACATGAAGGATTAGTGGAATTCAATGACAGGTACAGCACTATCGATTCAAGGGCAAATGATATAGAATTCGCAAGGTGGTTACACAGTATACACATATCCGAATAACAAAACGCAAGATATCTGTGATGCAGAAGTGCAGTGCGGGACTAAAACAATAGACTCAGAACAACAAACAGATTAAACGGTGGAGTATGAAACTTTAAATAATGGAATATTAGAAGCTGGTCACACCACGGTCCAGAGGCCAGCTTCTTGCAGTGAGGCAACAGAAGAACATGTATTAGAAACCTTAAGAACAGGTGCTTTCCCAGACAGCACAAATGTCCCTAGGATATCCTCAATGTCCCGTTTACGTCCACGGCAATGTGGGATATCCGCAGGATATCCACAACGTCCATCCATTATATACGTCCACAACGAATATCCTCAATGTCCTGTTTACGTCCACGGCAATGTGGAATATCCACAGGNTATCCATAGGACATCCACAGGATATCGTTGTTTATCATAAAATTACTCCAGCTTTTAACAATTAACATATTACGTGATATGACCTATACGCCAGTACAACCACATAAAAGGTTAATTGTTAATTTTTTCGCATAAGTTTGCGGTAGCGTAATGGTTAGAGTCTTCGCTCAGCAATCTAAGGTCTTCCTCCTGTCGCAGGTTCAAATCTCGCAGGCACCAGATTTTTGTTTTTCAAAATAAATTAAACCACACAGAAAGCTCCATATCGATATCGTAATTTAAAATGCAAAAGCGTAAATTTTTATTTTTTTCAAATGTAGCTTCAATATCCATATCATGTCCCGTTCATGTCCCATTCAGTCCCTACGGATATCCACAGGATATCCTGTGGATGGATATTTGGATATCGTATGGATGTCCTGTGGACGTCTTTTGGTAGATGACGAATATCCCGAAAGCAGCTACGGATATCCATAGGATATTCTATGTATATCCTTGTGCTGTGTGGGTTTCAGGACAAAGGGATGATCAGGTGGAATAGGACAGTGAAGTATGGGATAATGAGTATACTAGAGACTATATGGAAAAAGAAACAAATATATAATATACATCATAATTACACGGAAAAAAATAGTTAGTTGCTCCAACCAGCTTGCAGGGTTGATTTTGGTTTTACCCAGTAGCTGGTTGAAACAACCATCTCATAGTGTAGTCAAATATGCAGTCAGTTCCAGTAACATACCAAATGGTCACACTGTCCAATCGCATGGTTGTCGCAAACTGTTCATAACCAACTACCAAATTGAGTGGTCACTGCAACTAGCCGTTTTTCTCCGTGTAGTATAGTACATTTAGACCTAAATTTGGCTCGAAACGGAAATAATTATTAGAAAGCTAATTCCTTCTGGAATGCGTTCTTTAGGTCCCCCTGTACTTCCCCAGAAAAATCCCCAAAAATCCTGCATGGGGAACAACCTTAAATTTTGAATAAACGGGCGCCATCTTGAATTTTTCCAAAAAATGCGATAACTCAGTAATGGACAATCATAGGGAGGTGCTGTTTGACGCTAAAATGCATGGTTTGTGTAGTAGAGNCGATTAAAACATGTCTTTTCTAAAGAAAATCGAGTTTACGGTAAAGATTTAAAGAAAACAATAACAATTTCGACAAAAAACTAACTTTTCCGAAAAAAAAGCGGCATTGGGCAAAATCATGGGTGGCAGTGGTATGGAAGAAATGTGGAGTGAGGTATTTGCCAAGAACGCTGTTATCCACATGGCTATGACTAATGGGCATTGGGTATGCTTACGCAAGAGCATTACGAGCTCATTCGCTGTCTCAGGCAGCTATAGCTCATTTGATTTTGGAGTATTGTGAGGAANGCGGACTTTTGATCGGTTCTGACATCCAAACTCTCAGGGGAATTCACAGTGAGGTGTTAAACTTGTCCTCCTCCGCAGAATCTCTTCTATCCAAATTCAAACCTTTAGTGAGTGCTGTGTCCAGAGTGATGAAGACACTTGAAGAAATAAGTCGTACTGCTAAATTATGGCTGCAGTTTTTCAAGCAAGTTTCTATAATGCAGGACTTCGTGAAAGCGGCAAGAACAGGTGACTGGAACCTTCATCTCTTCTCCGTCCNACGCAAGTTAGTTCACCTCCATGCAGCTGATCATAATCATTACGCTAAATCAGCCTACCTCTACCTCCAGAATATGTCTAAACTTAAGACTACTTTGTCGGATCAAGAGTTTGAACGTTTCGTCAGTCAGGGTTATTTTAGAGTTTGGCGATCGGATAAGTTTTGGTGTGGCGTTTGGACGGACATGACCGTAGAGCAGGTCTTAATGTGATCTATGAAGGTTAGCGGTGGCTTGACACAAGGCCGAAATATGTCTGATAGTGTCGTAGCGCGTTGGATTTGCACCATACCAGGAAGTCTCCAGGTGATGGNAGCAGTGGAAGCTTTCGCAGGAATGACAGGTGAATCATCCGACCAGCACATTTCTTTTTCAAGTTCGTGGCAGACTCGAGATACCAGTGATTTGAAGAAATTTTTAGTTTGGCTGAATCAACATTCGCCCTTCAACAAATCCGAAGAGCTCATTTCCCTTTCTTCAGGAATTGTTGCCGACGATATAGTTAATTGTGACTCAGCGAAGGAGCTAGGCGGAAATGCTGTCAAAGGAATCGTGGGAAAAAATATTTACAAATGTGACTTTGAAGAGGAAGGAGCAAGTGTTCACACTGGCTGCTATGGAAAAGACTATAACAATTGATAAGGATCCTGTAGTTGTCAACCCTAATCAACTGTTCCACCGCATCGCGAGCGTTGTAAGAAGTGCGGACGACCTTGAAGACTGTCTACAGTATGAATTGTCACCTTACCCCCAGTCTTTGTTAGACGACGTTGGTCTTCGCGCGGGGACAAAATTGATCATTATTAAAGTCATCGACAAGATGTGCATGATTAGCAATGAATTGCCTGAAAACCCAAGCTATGTTCTTGACGGTGGGGATTTTTTGTACATAGTAGATTGGCCCCATCCAGCAACGTATGGTGATGTGTGCAATGCCTACTTGGATTGCGTCAACTGAAATTACGGAACAAATCTCATCGTAGTATTCGACGGATATGAACCAAGTACGAAAGATGCAGTGCATATGCGACGTGCTATAGGGAAATCAGCTGCGAGGGTTGCTGTAATTCCATTCAACCCCGTGACAATT
>KZ872874.1:12062-24329 GCA_003456935.1 Machilis hrabei
ATCCATTTGATCTAATATGTCCGATAGCCTGATCCGTTTAGACAGTCAGTGTCAAGTTTGAACACGTTCTGACTTGTCAGTCAGCTTCCAGAGCCGCTAGAGTGAGGTCGTGTTCACAGTGACTGTCGCGCATCATGGATTTTGAACGCGTTAACATTAAGTTTTGTTTCAAGTTGCAAAAAATTGCCAAAGAAGCTCACGAAATGTTAAAATCAGTGTNTGGCGATAATGTGGTAACTCTGAAGACTGTTTACAAGTGGTATGAGCGATTTAAAAGCGGAAATGAGTCGGTTGAAGACGAGCAACGGTCGGGACGTCCTTCGACCTCAAAAACAGATGAAAACGTGCAAAAAGTGGCAAAACTTTTTCATTCAAACAGGCGAATGACTATTAGAGAGCTTACCGAAGAACTTAACATCTCGTACGGGTCCGTGCAAAGCATTTTAACCGATAATTTGCAAATGAGACGAGTGAGTGCAAAATTTGTTGCCTGACTTTTGACTGATGAACAGAAGGAAAATAGTGTCTCAGTTTGCACAGAATTGAAGGATTGTTTTCATGCAGATCCGGACTTCATGGCCAAAATTGTAACTGGAGATGAAAGTTGGGTCTATGGCTATGACCCNGAGACGAAAATTCAGAGTTCTCAATGGAAAACCAGTACCTACTCTCGCCCTAAAAAGGCATGTCAGTCAAAGTCTAACATCAAGGTCATGCTCATCGTTTTTTTCGATAGTGAGGGCATAGTGCGATCAGAGTTCGTTCCAAGGGGAACAACTGTAAACTCCGAATTTTACAAGGGGGACTGGAGCGTTTGCGAATCTATGTGCGAAGAAAGAGACCAGAAAAATGAGCCAATGGCTTCCTTCATTATCACGACAACGCACCGTGCCACACATCGCTTTTGGCCGGAAAAAGTGTTCCTGTCTGTCCACGTTCGCCTTACTCACCAGATTTAGCACCATGCGACTTCTGGCTCTTCCCAAAAATAAAAAGCGTGCTAAAAGGAAAACGTTTTGACACCATTCCCGACATCGAGATGGCCACGACCCAGCAGCTGAAAGCCCTTCAGAAAGAAGCCTTCCAGAAATGCTTCCAGTCATGGATTCAACTTTGGGACAAGTGCAACGCTAGCCAAGGACAGTACTTTGAAGGAGATTAATTCGAATTCTAGGCAGCTTATCACTTTGTAATAAAATTATTTACCGTATTTTTTGATCACACCTCGTATGATGTTTTATATTTATTGTATATTATATGTTATTTAGATGTGTTGTTACGTCAAAATAAAAGGAACTTACTATTACATTTTAAGTATGGTTTCAAATTTATATGAAAGAATAATTTAATTTATCCATACTCCTAGATGTAACTAGCCTGTAAGGGAACATTACAAATTCAATTCCACCCCTATTCGGTTTGCACTAGTTTCCCTTACATGCACCCACAACACTTGTAAGAGTTCATTTTTAAAATTATACATTAAAAATCTAAAAAAAGTGTAGTATTCACAAGCATCAGATATGGAAGCTCAAAATCAATGGTAGAGATGTCCAGCTTAAAAGTCTGCTTCTTTAAAAAAAAAAAATTCTGAAAAAACACGAACCTTTGTACCCAGCTTTAAATCCCTTCTCATAAATATGGCTACCAAATATTTTGTTAAAATTAGCATTCATGCTGTCAGACTATGGTCGAACTTGAAGTGTGTTTGTTTGGCATTTTTCCTTTTGAGACCAATGAAGGAAGTTGCTCTATACCTGAGTCATCATCGTTTTCCTCCACTTCTTTGCACATCACACTGCATTACTGGTAACCACAGAATGACGAACACCAGACTTGTGTAGACCTTCAGATTTGCCAAGGTCCACAAGAGCAATATTCTTCTTCACCTCACCCACATTTAACCAAATGTCACAAAACTCATGTCAGTTGATGGATCTCAAGTTACAACCTGTCACTTCCCCTTCGAACCAACTGAAGATAATTTTAGTTTCATGACAAATTTGTACCAAAGTACTGCCCTTTAGATTTACCGATTATGTTTGTTTGACTCCCTCAAAGTTTAATTTTCCATTCAACATTTGTAGTACCATCATTTTAACCCTAAAAAAATCAGGACTTCAATACCTAGCCACACATACACTGTCGTATCACAATAATGTGACCATCCTCTGAATCATACTGAACCTGTCCAGCACATCACAGAGTGCACGTGACCACATGGATATATAAGCGGCCAACCAGGACACACAAGCCATTGTGCATGGCGCAAACAAATGGGAAGAGGAAGTGATTTGACAGACTTTAAAAAAGGAATGATCATCGGCTACCGAGCATCTCTTAAACAGCAAATTTCGTGGGCTGTTCTCAAGCTGTCGTAGTAAGATGGGAACCAAGAATGGACCGCTGGCACACCGAGTACCTCCCGATGTCATAACTGTGGAGCCCCAAAGGCAACAGACCCCAGAGGAGAACGCCACCTCCGCCGACTAGTAAAGGGCCCCAGGCTCGTGTCCCCGGGTACAGTGGAGCAAACCCTGTTACAGATGGGTCTCCAGAGTAGACGCTGTGTGAAGTCGCCCATGTTAACTAAGGTCCATCAGCAACTATGCCTGCAGTTCGCACGGGACTAGTCATTGGACAGTGGAAAAGGGTTTACTTTTCAGACGAATCCAGGTTTCTACTACACAGGTACGGTGTTACGGCGACACACTAGAACCAAAACTCTGACACGCTTGTCGGTCAAGTACAGCCCAGCAGTGGCAGTATGCATGTCTGGAGGATGTTTTACTGATGTGACCTGCAACCGTTGGATGAGACCCTGAAAGCCAATGGCTACCTGGCCGTGGACCACATGAATCCGTTCATGTTATACATTTACCCTGGAAGCGATTGTATCTACCAACAGGACAATGCACCATGCCAAGTTGCTAAGGTGGTGTGAGACTGGTTCGAGGAACACGACAGAGAGGTCTCCATTCTCCCTTGGCTGCCAAAATCACCTGATCTAAATCCAATAGAAAATTTGTGAGACTATTTGGATTGACATACAGACCCACAACCACTTAATCTACAGAACCTCCATGCTCTGCTGCTGTCTTGATTGAGAATGTGTGGCTCTCGCTACCTTCCAGGGCCTCATTGCCTCCATGCCACACCATCTTGCAACCGTCATCTGGACTAAGGGTGGTTATTCCCATTATTAGGTAGGTGGTCATATTATTATGACACGACATTGTATATTCCAAGGTTGGCAAACTAGAAATAACCTTAATTGGCATTTGTTACACTAGAGCATGGAAGTCTTACCACTTAGGATTTCACTTTTTACATGTCAAAAGTATTGGCAACTCAGTTTCAAAATCTGCTGTACAACTAGGAGTTTTAAGACAATCTAAATGTGGCGTTTAGAAAGCTCGATTTGCTGTCCAACTTCAGGTTTATGTGAAAAAATAATATTCTGATTAAAACGCTTTTTATCATGTCATTTCAACTAGCATTTTTCTTTGTCCTTTGAAAATGCTGCTGTTATATTGGCAATGCAAAACCAAATTACTTTGTGAAACTGAAAAAGGGTATGCAGTCTGAAGCTGGAGATCAGTTTTAATTAATTTTCTAAAATACAGCTTGGCTCAAGGGAGACTTCTTTTTACCAGGTCCGACGAGGTGTAAAAACGTATTTTATATATATATATATATGCCTATATAAATTTTTACACAACTTAAAGCTTGGGTGAATTAGAAAAAGGCTCGACTGCTCTTAGAGCATTATCAGAGGTTCAGCAACATAAGGCATCTTGCACACTTTGATATTAATGAATGTAAGCAAGATGCTTCATCTGTTCATTTGAAGGAATTTTATTTCAATTTAAAGTAGTTCGAGCGATTTCGCAGATGCAAGCGACCAGCTTGTTTGAATATCTATTTCACAAATGCTGAACACTTAGCACTTCTAAAAAGGGCATCTTCCCACTAATTTCAGACTATTTCAGTTGAATATAGTCCAGTTTTGCACTATTCTTATGATGATACCATAGCTCTGCACCCTTAAATTTAAATTTGTGGGGCATTAATGCGAGCATCTGACCTCTAAAAACTTAATTATCTGATCAATTAAATCCACTATTTCATTTTCTACCAAAAGTAGTAGAGGTTACCACACATTGCAGATATAAATTTTTGTATTATCACATTGTTTAGTGGATCTCTGCACTTTTGTTACCAGTCACCACTCTATTTTTCACATAAACTTGGCATTTTGATATTAGCTGTGTTCACCCGACTTGTTTATATTTTGGACGCTGTACAATTAGTGACAACCTAAAGCACATTAAAACACTTGCCACATTTTTGCATATATATCCGATTGAAATACACCTTCAGACTGTTACCCCGAGTCAATTACATTGTAATAATTTAATCTATGTCGACTCGCACCAAAAGGAGGCATGGCCTTGAAAACTAGTCTTTTCATAGAATTATTTTATTGCCAACTTGTAGCTATGTTTTTATACATAATTAGGAACTTAAGCGATTTGCAAAGTCAATTTTAGTTTTCTTATCAATATAGAAGTATAAACCCAACAGTGGTGTAGCATGAGCGAACATTCCCTATTCGGAAAAGTACTTGTGTTTTCTTACACATATTATAAATGTTTAGTCGATATTAAATACGGGACAGTGAGGCAGGCCAGCTAGCAATGCTACAGCCAGTCAACACTGATTACCCACAGCCTAGAATTCAAATCACTGCACATCACCGCCAAATGGCGATTGCCGAGGAATCCGTGCCAAGGGATGCTGGCACACTCCCTTAGCTTTCAGGAAAAGGATATTCACGTTGTATGAGTGTGTCAGTCCTCTGTTATTTCTTGTGTATGTAAAGTGCTCATTGATAGGCTAAAATGTCTAATGTGGAAAGAATCGCGGATGAGGACTTTATTTTTTATTTGCAAAAGACTCCAATCTCTAAAATTACATTGGAGAAATTGTGTTATTTAAAAAGCTTAAGACCTACACCATACTTGGAACATTAAACAGACAAATAAAGGCAATACTTGTCCTTGGCAAACATCATGGTATGATAAAAAAGGTGCATTAATGACATATCGGACTTGCACAGCGATTTTATTAAAAAAAACAAATTAGTATGCACCTTCACGAACACATATGAAACATATGTAGTATTTTGTTTTGCTGGGAAAAACTCTTAAGCTAGAGCACATTTTACCAGAAGCAGCATGCCAGCAACAAGTCACAAAAAACACAGGTTCTTAGACCAGAGCCATCATACAAATTTGTTTATCCGATTTTAAGTAATGTACAAAATAATTATTTTCCTAATTTAAATAATGTTATGGCCTAGCACTTCATTATCATACAATATCTTTTCATAAATCTTTCACACTCAAATAATATTTGATTTCTTTTATTAAATATATATTTTTTATTGGACTCCATACAGGATTAGAAAATTAGACATTAAGTTTGATTTTGACCAGACCTAGTATTTCAGGATCCCCTAATACAAGACTGACACGCCACTGAAAACTTGCGAAATAAGTCATACGGACGCTTCCCTCCCTCATTCTGAAATTGCTCAAACTACATTTAGTTAGATTTTATTAGTTTAGTTTGGCTCACCTCCAGTTCAGTTCAGGGGAGCTCTGTGTGGCTCGCCTCTAGTTCAGGGGACCTAGGGTTTGACTCGGGGTCCAGTTCAGTACAGTTATGTGTTTTCATTAAAAAATGTGCATTGATAGTAGAGCAGAATCGCAAATATCAATAGTGTTTCAGAGCACATTAAGTACAAATAACGAAAAATGACGCAATCGAAAATAAACCAAATATTGATAATGCTCCTTTCCTTTGCAATATTTGAACGTAAGTAATAAGTCTCAGTATGAGAGAGAAAACTGGGGAGGACTTTCACTTATGTTCATTTACCATTTTGTAACTAAACAACAAACTGAATTCTGAACAATTCTTTACACATGTTGTATGAAAAAAATTACATTTTTACAGAAAACCAAGTCAACTGTATAATTTTTTGTATGAAAGATTAATTTTCATTGTTAAATTGTTGAAATACAGGTATTTATTTGTCTCAGCACACCAGTGACATACAAAAGGATACTTATGATAGTAATGAAATCAAGTTACTTATAAAGTGCATCTGTAAATACAGACAGCATCATAAAAGTTTTATTTACACAGCAGTATCTGATTCAGCACTTTTCAGTTGAGCAAATTTTAAATTGTGAGGACCATACGTTTTGACATGTAAAAAACAAAGCGAGAGCTACAAAATATTCCGAGCAGTTATGCTTCCTGCAGCCTTGTCACCGCAACAGAAATTTTACCTCACACTTGCAACGAGGTCATTTCTTTGCCAGTAGCATTAAAGAAAAAGTTGTTGAAATCTGTTCGTCCAAAAAATCATGTTTGTTTCGAGTTTCACACAAGTCCTGTAAAGCAAAGTAATTCTAATTTCACAACAGCTGTCTGATCACAAACAGACTGTTAAGATAATATAATACAACTAACTACCTAGACATTATATATTGCCTAGCAATTAAATCTGGAATTCAAAATAGTAAAAATAGCAACTTAAACAAGGTTATAAGTATTGCAAGCAGTGCTTTGCACACAAATGAATTTAGGTTTTGATTAAACAGAAGCCTAACTTTGCACCAGGCTTTCAGAAAAACTTTTTTATTTTTCTACTTGTGTACCACATGCTAGAAAAAATATCATGCATGTGGTAATATCCACGTCCCACTGCTAAATGTTGCCGGTACTAACACAGAGGGAAACAATCGTAACTAGGACCAGGATGTTTATGACCCAAAAAACAAAGAAATATGCATGCAAATATGCCTCTAAAAATGGCAAAATATGACCTAAAAAATTGAAAATATGCACTACAAATTATAATTACAGATCACAAAAACCTTATTGCTCTCTAGGGAATAGGAATATTACTCTTATCAGTATCACTAAACTAAACACATTTTCTCAAATGTACCCAAAATCTTAAGTTTTCAAAATACTGTATAGCTGGCTAGTTGGGAGAGAGATAGAAAGAGGGTGGATCTGCATTCCTTAGCTGGCTGGACATTACAGATATTCTAAATATAACCAGAAACACCTGTGACACACATCTTCAAGAAGCTCTAATGATGCAACCCTTTTTACACAGTATTATTGTTGGAAGTAACATCTATACTTAAATTAGAAAGGACAGACAGAATATGTATTATATTTTCCTAGGAAGCCAAAAAAAAAAAAAAACTGAGCAAATATACTAAATATGCCTTAAAAATGGTCAAAATATGCTGTAAAACTTAAAACCCCCAAAATATGCTTTTATATGCAAAATAAAAATAACATATTTGTGATAGAGTCACTCGAAACATATTTATATCAAGGTCAGCATGAAAATAAAGCATATAGTAAAAATATGACATGTCATAAACATCCTGGCCCTAATCATAACGAACTTGTTCACGCAATTTTCCCCCAATGTAAAGTACTACTTCAATTTACTTTTTTGCTGTTGGTGTCCACGAAGGTCATGATTCGGTATGCTCTACAGTCTTAAAAACGTGGATACTACAAGTAAGCACCAACCTTAAAAGAGGTGTTCTTATTAGCATCAGAAGGGAATCCTTTTTAGAAATAGGTTTGGGACAAAAAGTCAGGGATAAAAAATTTAGTATGACCTTTACTGTGCTCTGATGGATTTAGAAACACTTTCCATGTCATGCAACCAATGCTCAACTGTATTGTGACAAAAAGGAATGATATTTTTGTCAAGCTATAAATGTTATAGTTCACAGAATGTAGGTTTCAAATGATGAGGAATATCGTGAAGGTTGTCTGTCGCCTTCTCAGATCGAAGCATTCCAGAAGCAATGGTACACACTGTCAACTGATGTCAACAACGTGCAGTACATTCACATGTTACATATGTATATATACTACATATGCATATATACATATATTATATATATAGATATGCATATAGATATTAGTGTTGTAACATTACCGATCAGTATAGCTGAATGAATATATTATAATAATGCTAAAAATAATTTTCTAGAGATGAGGAGAATGAAGTTAAGGGGAAAGAGTGATTAATGAGTTTTCTGTGCTTGACATAGTTATTAGTCATGTTTTTTTTACCGTAATTACCACCATAGTCAAAAACTTTGCAAATTCCTTTGCCATACTGATGTAAGAGTTTGTAGTAGGCCTCTCTTCACCTTTTTGTGTGTGTGGCATTTCACAGCATGTCAAGACCAGAAAGATCATTTCCACCATGTCTTTTTGTATATATGTATATACTAGCAAACACTTTTCTTGTTTTGTGATAACATGTGCCAAAAATATGAGTCAGTTTAAAGTTGCAAAACAAAGGAAAGGACTGACCCATTTTTCTCAAATGTTGTAAACCATCAAAATATTATTAAAAATACGACAAACAGGACCAAAAATATCGGCATCAGCTTTTCATGTATATTTACAACACTAATATATATATATAGAGATAGATAAATGTGCATGCCTACACTAACATTTATGTCAGGTCTTGTAACAACCACGTCTAGCCACCAGCATCAGCCATGTTAACTTAGAGCAGATTTATTTGCATAAAAAGGTAGAAATATTTCAGATAACACAGCTTATACTGACATTGTACTTCATTCAGCATAAAAAAAGTGTCTTGCAACAATTAAGGACACAATGTTATAACAAATAAAAGTACTTCATTTTATAAAAAAATGAAATTATAGGCTGCACATATCAACCCGTGCTGGCTGGCAATTCTAATTTACAAACGGGAGTGGCTGCCTCAACTGCTATCTCAACACTAGAGGTAGCACTAATACAAGGCCTAGTCATACAGTGAGCAGAATGGGAATTGTGCATATGCAAAAGTGTGCAACGGGTGTATGCATGTATATCTACAAACACGGTACATGTACAAATATACACCGTCCACACCTTTACACACACACTTACACACAATATACACACAGACTCTCACTCACTCACCCACATTTTTATGTACAACTATATACAGGTGGATTGTACAGCATAAAATAGTCTCTTTTTGTATACCACACAAACATTAATTGAACAATAACTATCTACAGTCCTTCACTTAATCTAATCATTCATTGTATGTCGAAAAATGTATTTACAGACAAGAATCAATGTACAGTGAAGGAAAATTGTAGTAAATCCTTTTAAGGATTTGATATTTTACAGACAGGAATACATTGTCGGTTTGACAGTATTATCAAAAAGCACCACTTATCACCTTCTATGAGGTAGAGATTGATTCTTTCCTGTCCAAAATACTTTGACACTTGTCGACTTTTAGTTCCTTTTAAGGAAGCTGTATTAAATTCAATTCATTCAAACATTCGAAGTGTAGCTGCACTATTGTTCTGATCAATTAAATTAAAATCAGATATTTTAATTTACATTAATTCAAAAGTATGTGGCTCAATAATTCTTCAGTCAAGAGCCTTTTAGGTTGTAAATGATTGATGAACATGGCACTATAACTCTATTCAAAAGAGGTTCTCATTTGATAATCCTTGACTTATACACTTAAACCAATCACAAACACAATCACTGGTCATGTCTCGCACATTATTGCATTAGATGTGTATTGTTAAATTCTCTTGAACACTGATTATTGCACTTTGCATTATTTTCTCATAAAACTGTCATGGATAAACACTTGCCTTGAGCTTCACAAACAATCACATTCCTATGTACTGCACTTTTGTCACTTCACTTTGGCCCAAAAAATGACTGGTTGGAACCCAAACCTTGATTATTCATTTGACTTCTTGTATTTGTTGCATACAATTGTTGTTGAAAATTGTGAAACTGTTGTGCATAGTTAGGATCTGCAGTTGTTGGTACAATAAAAGGAGAATTTTTAAAGTTTCCAGACTGACCCATAGATGGCGGAAGAGGTGTTCCTGCTTCTGCAGGACCAGCCATTCCCATGGGGGACCCTTTTGCGCCTGGTACGAACATTTGCGAGTTGGGTCCACCTGCTGACATCAACTGATTTGCTGAGCCACCCCCCATATTTGGACCTTGTATAAACATTTGATCAGGGCCACCTGGCTGATTTGGATTTGATGGACCACCATACATTGTTCCCCCACCCATTTGCTGACCACCTGGAACTCTCATCATTGCACCACCACCTCTAGGCCCTAAAGACTGAGCTCCCATAGGGCCTGGCCCCATATGTCCCAAGCCCATTCCTGAACATCCAGGACCCATTCCCATATTGCCTCCCATGGGTCCATTCATTCCAGGCAACGACACATTTGGTCCCATCATTGGTCCACCCATGACACTACCGGGTCCCCCCATTGGTGCTCCAGGTCCACCCATTGGAACACCAGGTCCTCCCATTGCAACACCAGGTCCCCCCATGGGCATACCTGGTCCTCCCATCGGAGCACCAGGACCACCCATTGGTGATCCATGTGCCCCCATAGGATTTCCTGGTCCACCCATTGGTGCACCTGGACCTCCCATTGGTACACCATGACCTCCCATGGGACCGTTCATAGTACCCATTGGTCCCCCCATAGGTCCACTCATACCACTTATATGTCCACTAGGACCACTCATTGACATGGGAACATTGGGTCCACCCATATTTAAATTATTTGACGGACTACCATTAGGAAAATACTGAAGATTGTGTGTGGGCACTTTACTGTCAAGGTTAGATAAAGGATTAGCAAACCTCTGTAAAAAATCAAGACTTGGTGGTCCTCTAGGGCTAGGATTACTGTTTTGTGGTCGGGCTGGTAAATACTGAATAGTATTTGGAGCACTCGCTTTCACTTGAACATTTGCACCATTATACGGTCCTGGTCCTGTTGGCCTTCCAATACCCACACCTGGAACCATCATACGCTGTTGAGGCATAGGACCTCCACCACCATAGGGTCCACCCGGTGAAGAACCACGGGGTCCACCTGCTAAAAGCATGTTTGGTTTAGGTGATGATGCTGTGTGAACTATGGAATGACTCATGCTAGTAGCGGTACTCGCAGTGCTTGCACACGAAGACATGAGATTGGCAGTTCCCATCATTGGACTTGATGCTTGTCCCATACTACACACGGTCATACTCGGGCTATAAGAACCTGATACCATATTTTGCATATTCATTTGTTGAATTGTCATACTAGCATTAACATAAGTGTTATTAACAGTTTGCGGACCTGGACCAATATTACATACTGAAGATGGAGGACCAGACAGTGGTCCTTCATTTAGCTGCTGCTGCATACCCTGCATAGAATGCATATTTGTATTAAAAGACACCATTTGAGGCATTGGACCCCCCATACTTGTAACAGGAGTAGTCATTGTCATTGATGCCATACCACTCATTAAACCTGTATTCTGACCAGGAGAATTAGCAACACTGTTTGTAAGCTGCTGACTCATTTGTGCCATAGATGAAATAGGATCAAAATGGGATTTAACACTGCCTGGACCATTGCCAGTGCCATTTGGATTGAGCGGAATATTGTCAGGCTGACCACAAGGAAATCCACCAGGCATAGCCGGTGAAGTATCTGTTGTTGAGCTTTTTGTTGGAGACACATCTGGAAAGTGAGCAGTCATCTTCTGACCAGAGGAAGCATGCTGTACAAAATTTTGATGCCCAGGCGCTGTTCCTGACGCAGTAGGTCCACTTGTTGGGCCAGGAAAACGAGGTGGCCCCATGCCATCACCCATCTGTGGACTTGCTGGGTGAAAACGAGGTCCCTCAATAGCAGCTTGTTTAACTGGTGGCTCTAGACCAGGAGTACGAGGTGCTTGGCCTTGTGGACTTGGAGCTGGAAAACGATGACTCTTTTCTGGCATTCCAGGAGTGTGTGGACTGGGAACTGGAAACCTCCCAACTTCTCCAGGTGTGTGAGGAGTATGTGGACCAGGGTACCGTTGTCCTAAATCCATTGATGAGGGTGTAAGGGGAGTATTTGGCCCAGAGAGGCGTGGACCTCCAGGATCTCCATTTCCACTAGTTGGCAGGGCTCCATCCAAAGAAGAAGGAGGTAAACTGCAAATATAAACAGAATTTTGGTCAGGTTTGTCTACTAAGGACAAGCACTGAACATGAAAATACCTTCACTTACAAGGGGACCATCAGACCTGGTAAGAACGGATTAATATGAATTTAACATATAATGTAGAGGGGTGTCC
>KZ872877.1:21857-37177 GCA_003456935.1 Machilis hrabei
CATAAGAAAGGCAGAAATCATATATTTTCGATCACGT
The DNA here is from genome assembly GCA_003456935.1 of Machilis hrabei. Taxonomy (NCBI): domain Eukaryota; kingdom Metazoa; phylum Arthropoda; class Insecta; order Archaeognatha; family Machilidae; genus Machilis; species Machilis hrabei. The sequence continues at coordinate 21,895 of KZ872877.1, forward strand.
GAACTGAAGGTTTGACTATTTCTTCAATATGGCAGTTTTTTCAACAAATTTACTGTAGCGCTTCAACCCACTGATCCCTTTCGAAAAAAAATCATGTGCACGGTTGATCTGCCTGGTCTAGTGGTTAGAGTACAGAGATTTAGATATGGGGTTGCGGGTTCGTATCTCGTGTAAGGCATGGCTGTTTGTGATGTCCATTCCTATCCATTGATCAAATTAGAACTGTCCATCATCATGAAATGATCTACACAGTGCCGGTAAGACGTTAATTTCTATATAGAATCAATATCACCAAGTGTGCTACCACCAGTATTGGATGTGTCCAAAAATACGAGTTTTAAGCATGTCAATATTTAAGGTATATAACAAATTGTGCATTTTGTTGTACTTTAAATAGATTTGGAAATGCTCTACCTATTTATGACAAATATCTTTACCCCTACCACAACATAGGAGCCAAATGTAGCTTGACAATTTTTGTCAGCGAGAGAAATACTGCTCAAAACTGTACGAAGATTATACATTTTAAAAAATATCCTAACAACAGTAGTACCAGAAGTTAGGCACTAAAAACGATCGAAGAAAGACTTCAATCCAAAATGACCTAAAACGAATTTCAGTGTTAAGGAATATATAATATTGCTCAACAAGTACGAAAAAAGTTATTCCATTGTTGGCACGTATCAAATTGAAATTTTCGTTTTCAGACACATACTGAACTGAAAGATGTTTAATGTCATTACAAAAGTATATCACCCTTAGCGGGGATCGAACCCAATGTCTTTAGAACCCATTCTCCAGCTCATGTTAGCAGAGTGGTCTAAAGCATGAGATATCGTCAACATGGGCTACAGTCTGGGTTCCAAATGTTCTGGGTTCNATTCCGGTAAGGGTGATTTAATTTAGTAGTGAAATTAAACATCTTGGATTTTAATAATAGCCAGACAAAAAAAATCAACTTACTATATATCAAAAGAATTTTTATTTCATTACAATCCTTTATAAATTAATAACCATATTTGTACTATAATATTAGAGCTACGTCTCAGATACCAAGTTCATGTTGACAACGCTTTATACAGCTGAATTTGAGGTCTGAATATGGCCTGGCTGAGTGGTCTAAGGTGCCAGAAATTGTCCACAAGGGTTGGATTATGTGTTCCATTCTTTCTAGNTTTTAGCCCCTTTGAGGTTGACATACTTCATCAGAGCAATTCAATTTTAATTTCATTTAAACCATCGTAAGTCTATTAGTTCATACAGGGTGACGCAAAAGTCCTGCACCAAAATTAAACCACCCATGGGGGTGGGGGTGTGGAGCAATTTGAGTTAGGGAACCCATGTCCGGAACTGAACCGTTACGCCCCTGCGAGCGATTGTAATTACGAGTAAATTTGGCAACGTCGCGTGCTACTCACGGCATAGTAGCGGTTATCGATCACAAGTTGTGTCATCAGTTGTTCTTCAGAATTTTTTTCTCGTTTCTCTGCGGTAAAGCATTGGACTCGGTGATGGATCGCAGGGGCGTAACGGTTCAGTTCCGGACATGGGTTCCCTAACTCAAATTGCTCCTCACNTCCACCCCCATGGGTACCTGTATATCTACACAATATTTTCCACCAAAGAAATCAGTACTATTTTAAGATAGTACACATTATAAACATATTTAGAGTATANTTGCAAACAGTAATTATAGTACAGTGAAGTTGACATTTGGATAAAACAAATCATACTTGGAATAATAAGTATACTTAATATTCCAAGTATTATTTTTTTTTACTTATAAAGTTAAATGTTGGAAGAAATATTAATAAGTAATGAAATGATGCCTCTAAAGTGACCGAGACTTTGAAGTACAATACAAATTTAATTTTTTGCTCAAATTTTAGGGTTGTCCCTTTTTTTCTCTCGTGCGCAACCAAGCTAAGCTCTTTGAAACAGATTAGCATTCTTTTCTCCTTTCCGTTGTTAAACCAAATCCTGAAATCCGATTAAAATTAGTCGCTTTTCCAATGCAGGTATTTCTTCAAGCGGCTGTTAGCTCTTTTTCCGTGNAGCTATCGCATTTTCAGGTCCCAACTGAATGAAATGAGAATGAGAAAAAAAAAATTAAAAAAGGAGCATTTTCTTTCAAAAACTCGATCGCCTCTTTCCTACCATTTATCACGCGTACCGTTGGATCTGCACATGGCATCATCTTTTAAGATGGATATATTCTGTCCAAGAACCTGTCAAAGCGATAAAGTGAGAAACAGGTCCAATTACAATAACATGAAATATTGATCTACGTCCTTATCTATTTACAATTCGTCATGTGATACTGTAATATACTGAAAACTCAATTACACGTATATAAAACCTTGATTACTGTATACAAATATGTNTTTTACCTTTCAATAATACATACTGACATCATCTATCAATTATGGTTGTTGTCGTCATCGAAATTACTACAAATTATAAAGAAATACCCATAAATTGAGTATAGTGTATGATGAGTCTCATAAAAGGCGTTAACATGCACATTTGTACTCTTTGTTATAAAACATGGTAATACTAGTTGTAACACAGTATAGCCTGCATATCACACGTACCGGACATACAGCACAAGACGTCCATAAATTTGTCACTCCAATATATTTTTTAGGGTTTAAAATGGGGTGATTAATTTATAAATACCCTGGTGACTTTGTTTCTGGTACTTCTTTTTCGCGTAAAATGACGCCAAATTTTTCTAACGAGCCATCCTCGCAAACTAATAAAGCTTATTATAAAATGTTATGTATTGTATTTATTACTAATGTATTTAAAATATAAAATATTAGGAGGACTATATATATTATGACATTAAATAAGCACGAAAACAAAAATATATCAAAGTTTTTTTTTACTTATTTTACCTTTCGGAATCTATCATGAATGTCAAGTGCGTTACTTCTGAGACCTACCTTTTTTTGGTAAACATTTTATGTTGTAAGAACCAATATATACTTAATTCTCGTGTACTTGCAATAATAATTTTGTTTAATTATTAAGTCATTAGTATATATGCCATCGTGATGTACTTTACAGAACAATATTAGTCGAAACAATGTTTTTTTTTTCTGAATACGTTTTTAAACATTCAACAAAAATGCATTATCAAAAACATGCTGTATTTTTCGAGCTTTAATTAACTAAAAATATGAAATGTTTTGTTCGCCTACAGTATTGCTTCTATATTTAGCCACTTTGTTGGTCTATATGCTAATTAATTTATGTTAACGTGCTACTAACGAAGCGAATTAAACTCTTATAGTTAAATCTATGGACAAATAGTCTACGCAAGTCAAATGCGTTTGTGAACAGTCACTAAATATGTATCAAACTGTCATTTAACTTTTAAAGCTGTAGNCGTTGCTACAGATGTACCAATTACTCGTACTTGCATAACTCCATGCATGCCAAAATACTTTGATGGAATTGAAATGGCTTTTTTTTTTCAACAATTATCTTTTTCCTCGCACTTCGTCAGCAAACGTAGAAAGAAAGGCTATGTCACTCCTCTCCTGGGACTTCGACTAGCAGAAAAGAATGGAAAAGGGATAAATGATTCCAGGGAAGTCTCAAAGTCCCCATCCTATCCCTTGGTGATTCGGATACGAATCTAAGTAGCGNAGCATCCCAGAGGTAAAGATTTCAGTACTTTCCTCTTTCTCCAAGAATAAATGTATCGCACATGTTTTTTGCCTTTTGTGGTGTTGTAAAGTTGATGATAAGTATAAAAAAGTAATTAAGAAACTTGCTTGTTTTTCGTGGCCATTTGTAATGGGAAATTATTTATAAATGGTTATTATCACTTTATGTTTTGTTTTGTCTGTTGGCATGATAACAATTGAAAGGAGGGTTCGATTATTACGAAACTTTAAAAATATGCTAATGAACCAATTAATTTAGATTTTAATTTAGTAATCGTCGATTCAGGACCGTACTGAATTTGGTAGTCATATGCTAGTAATAAGTACACAATTTCGCGAGTAAAAAATGAAACGAAAGGTTCTATCTTATCATATAATTGATCTATATAGTTTTAAGATTAATATTGATTGTGGAACCAAATATATCCTGTGAAGATCAGATAATAGTTTAATGAATTACTTTACTAAAAACTTACATACGCTATCTGTTCTGTGATTAAAATATGTAACCCATGACAGTTTCAAAATCTACATACTATATCATAGTTTATTTTTTTTTTAAATTATTCAAGGACGGCCAGTGTCGATACGGGTCACAAAAATATATCACAAACATTAATTATCAAGGCAATTATTCCATATGCTACTTATATATTCTATTTTAGACTAAAATTTTATATTTATTCTATGAACATAATAAGTGTTAGCAATAATAAATCATTAGGCTCGTTACTGACCTTCTTTAAGCATTTGACTAAGCATTATCAAAATTAATTTCAGATCATCCGATATAAAGCAATATTATGGCTTCAAAGAAATTAAATATCAAGTTGGCATTTTATTTTCCTTTGTGTTTCTAAAGACTCTTGAGGACTAAACTTAATTTAATACTTAAAAATTCGGCAGTATGGATGGTTTCATTTTTCTAATGAACTGAATACAGAATCTAATCGTGTGCAAATTATATATGGAGTATTCTATAACTGTTTTAGTCTCTCTTCTTTGATGTTTGGTTCTAAATAATTATATTCATTTTTTGTTCGTATATAGTGTGTNTCACAACAGTCCATAATATGAATCATCCAGTGAAGCAAAATTAACCACTTTTGGTTGCGACACTTTTTGAAAGTAAATTTGTGGTCCATTTTCTGAATATTACTCCAATGTACGTTGTATTGGACAATTTGCAAACTCAACTTAAAATTTATTAAACTGGGTGTGAGTCAATTGTTTTTTGCAAGACAAATATAAAATTAGTAAACCGCCAAATATGAAAAAGAAGCATTAAACGAAAAAGTGTTTACCATCGCGGAATATGGGTAACTAATTTGGGACTTGCTTAATGTTAATTCTGCCATGGTGTTAAAACTTTGGAATGTATACTAGCTGCTTCAGTCCCAAGTCTTTGGAAAACGTATGGACAACCTCATGTGTTATAATACTGTAGATGATGTAACTTTTTTCGTGTCCTTTTTCTAGTTTATGCATTGGACGTTATACCAAACATAAAAAATACGTTCAATTTTTTCTCTTCAAATATAATCAGATCCCGATTTTTCCAATAGTCAGGATTCGATGAATATTTGAATCAAATCCTTCAGGATTTAGTCCTGTTTAACAAAATTTCCACTAGCAAATGCAGTTGTTCACGTTAGGCAGATGGATGAATAAAAAAGGCATACTCTACTGGACTGTTCCATTAGGTACTCCGTTATCACGGTGCTCTTAATTCAACTGGCTGGGGTCCAATTCGGAATGACCGTCGGCGCCATTTTGATCAAGAGGCTTTTAATGGTCTCATTTGAGCTTCACAGCTTCCGAGCTACGACTCTGGCAGCGATTTTTAACGAAAATGAAGGTGCCAGTTGCGAGAACTGAAGCCCTTTCTGAAAATAACGGTGGTAATTAGGCTGCAAAAGAAGACGGGCTCATAATAGCCCATATTGTCTGCTTGAAGTACAACCCTTATATTTCACCGTTGAAGTACTATACGTAGAAAGAAGGCCATAATTATTAGCACACTTGCAAATTAATGTGTTTACGCAACGTGATTTTTTGTTACATATGCAGTACTATTGTAGGCAGTTACTCAATTTCGCTCTTTATATTATACACAATGAGCAAAACGTATTGGCAAGTTACACAGGTCTTCATATTGATATCGTGGCCAAATAATGTAAATTTGAATAAATATGCTCGGAAGTTCACAATAATAAAATAAAACACTACGTAGATACACCAATGTTTCGACCTTTACTAAAAGACGTATATTTAAAGTCTAAAACAAATAAGCGTATAAACGTATTTGTTAGCTTTGACAAATGATAACGTCTTTTACATGATAAATAAAATGCGCTGGTGGAACGATTTTGTGATTACTAAACTCGAAAACGTCTGAGCTATTGGTAAGTATTTTTGGTTTTCTCAAATTAGTTTTTGCTTTTATATTACGTAGATGGAAAACATAAACGGTTTTACATTTCTAGGTCAAAATGCTTAACGAATNTTGTGCATATTTAATCATGCTGGCGTACCAATAAAGACCAAAATGTATTTTAACCTCCTTTCGATAATAAATTAAATGCACATTTTGTCCATTCCAGTATGTTTTACACCGAACAACATATTCATGCAAATGAATCAANGAGATATTTAACTCACAAAATAAGCATATACTAATCAAATAGCAGTCTACACATAATTCATAACTAATTAATTATTGAAAATTACTTAAGTAATTTGCTAGTAGTACGTACGCCTGAAATACTAAGATCATATCATTATGCTCAAGTTCACTGATTTTAGGTTACGAAAACGTTAATAGTAAAGTAGTCAACAACATTAGTCAGAAGGTCAAGTATTAAATAGTTTGTACTATCCAGTATATGAGTTTATTCTTTATAAACATACTATTAGTATTTAAACTGAAGTTGTAATTTACTTATATTTACATTGATATCAATCACTTAGAGCCGTTTTCACCATCAAGCCGTTGATCGGTGATCAGATAATGGGGCATTAACGATCTGACCACCATCATCTTCGTTTACATTTCAATAACACTTGCTGCCCGTTCAAAACTATCNGTCAATTGATTAGTGATCGACATTACTACTCTGGTTTGTAAAAATATCGAACCCCGTCTGTAGTCAATCACAACCTCATGTGTACTAGTTCTGCCATCTGGCGAAACAGCCAGGACTTAAAAAAAATAATAAGAGGCAGTTTGTAATCAGTAAAAATTTGCACACAAGGAAAGAAGTGTAAACTGAAGCAGTATTAGTGATAACATTAATAATGCACGCCTTCCTATTGTTTTCCTAGATACAGGTATAGAAAAGGCCAGTTAACAAGTACGTACATGAGAACAGTGACAATGTACGTTACTGCTTAATTTTTTTAGCCTTGTTGCATAAAGGTTATAAAGATGAGGATTAATTACATACTGAGCCTTCGTGAAAATTAATTTAGTTATAATGGACGACTCTTGACAGAAATAATAATAAACAAAATTAATGCAAATACTTGATTTTTAGGTTAGGTTAGGTGATTTTGAAAGTCTTATCAAAGAAAAGAAATTGCTCTGGATCTACAGAGGCGTGTAAACCTCGCTTGCAGGTAAAGCTGTTAGGCTAAATATTAGTTTTTATTGTAATCTATGCAGTTTTCATCAAGTTGTACTTTAGCCAATAATTAATGTTGCATAACATATTCCTGACTTACTAGCTGTGCATATCCTGTATAATATGAATAATCACCAAGAACATGCCTATGTAGAAGTACACTCGTATTAACCAAGTAATGTTACACACTATATACCTACATACTATAAACTAACTGAATATTTACTCATAGGCCTACGTGTTATATTATTAACTATATGATGTAATAAATTAAAAAAATACCTAGAATGAAAGTGCAAAACTATTTTGGTATACTCAAAATGTGATCTTACTTAGCCAATTGCGTTACTCCATGAACAGAGCAGAGCGCCTTTGAAGGCCTTCGCGTTCCGCTATGTTCAACTTGACAATCGATCAAACAAGTTAAACGGCCATTCTTGCTCAGTCAAATAAATATTCGAATAAACGATGTTTTGATGGACAGCAAGCTTGATTTTATTTTGTGAAATGCAAGTCTCTGTTGAATCAGTTTTAAACGACAATTATTCTTTGACCAGTGATGGTGAAAACGATCCTTAGTGACTGATGTACGTTAGTAACTGTGTATTTACTAGTTGTACATGCATAATTTTTCCCTAAAGACATATAGGAGTCCTGCCTACTCAAACATCGAATAACTGTCTGATGAAATCCGTTTGTAAAATGTTCGATGGGGATGTTTGAAGAACAAACCAATCTGCGCATGCGTGATTTACTTTCACCCTCTACATTTGGAGCAATTTTTTGTGCGTGTTTCATGGATTATTGTTTTGTCTGAATGTTGGTGTCCCACAGCACCGAACACTTTTTCGAGACAGTTGACTAAACCAATTTGTTCCAGACCAATTGTTTCGACCAGTGGGAAAGTGGCCTAAAAGATGGGCGGTTGTAAGTGTTCTACGGTATGTAGTTAAGTAATATTTGTATCCCTATTATGTCATCTAGCCATTATAATTCCTTATCGTAGGGAACAACAGTAATACGTATACATTTATACACTACAGTTATAGTCTAGAATTAGTATACAAACCTCAAATTAATGTTTTGTCGCTATGCGGAATCCCAAAGTGATAAAACTAGCATTGGAAGGTTCTGCCATCCATTTTTGTACATATTTCAAAAGCGCGTGAGTTTAGCCTTGTAATTACGTATTTAATCATCATTTTGTCGTATAATAGTAAGTGTCTACAATCAGTGTTAACCTTATTTTATATTAAAAAATTACAATTTCATAAAGGAATATTATGAACTATGTACAGAACCAGATATTATGATGGCAGCACCTACCGTCACGAGTCAATCAAATTTGGATTCCGCATAGCAACAAATTGTTTTACACGGCCGGGATAGGGCTATTGCTCACTACTTAATCTGGGACACTATACTACAGTATAATGTTAAATTAAATAGGCCCTATATGTAACTCAAGATTTAAGTAGCGTACACAGACATTCTCATTATGTATGCGCTATTACTATATTAAACGTTGTTTTTTAAATTAACATAAATTAGTTTTGGTTCATCTTGTTGATATAAAAAAATGCAGTGATTAAAAGTATGGTCGAATCCAGCACATACACTAATGGAGTAAAACCTGACGCTTTATAGTAATATACAGCGTATTTGTAAAACTAACTTTGACCTTTTATTACTTTGGTAAGTTGATCATCCAGTAGTAATTACCCTCCGTAGTACATATCTGTGAATTACTAGGCATTATCATCTATNAGCCACTGGTTTTAGTACATTCACTGATTTGTGACTGCCTCGGTGACCGAGGGGTCCAAGACATGACAAGTACCGCATTTGAGAAACTTAGGTGATGGGCTATAAAACTACAAATCAATATAATAAGATTTTAGAATTGGATGTATGAATTAGCCAGTTAAATATTAAATGTATTTTGCGTAGATTGTAAGTGTAATACTTATTTATAAACATTAAATGTAGTAGACATTAAAAGCTACAACTTTGATTTAAAAGTGCACGAAGGTGTTATTATACAGGTACCTGATAAGGTAAGAAAACTGTAGAGTATTTCCAATTTGAAAAAAACAACTTATGTTAACATCATATATTTATTCTGTTTATATACACCCTCTATGTGCGGGTGTGTGTGTGAATATATATATATACAGGGTGTTTAAAAAAATGTGTACCAAAAATTGGAGAGTGTGTTCTTTGGACCCAATAATGTTATTAAAATTTTTTTCGCAGACATTTCAGAGTAATGGTTTAGCCATAATTAAGCNATTAAANTGTCGAATCACGAGACGCGTTACAGAAACACCACGGCCACGCGTTAGAATTGGCGAATGACAAGTGCCAATTCTAGCGCGTGGCCGTGGTGTTTCTGTAACGTGCCTCGTGATTGGACAATTTAATTGCTTAATTATGGCTAAATCATTAGTCTGAAAGGTCTGCGAACAAAATGTTATTAACATTATTGGGTCCAAAGATCACGCTCTCCAGTTTTTCGTACACATTTTTTAAACACCCTGTATGTATACAGATATGCGGATGACCTTCCATATAACGGACTTCAATTGTAAGTACTTGTCATGGGTATAATTTACCTCTGTTTTATGGATTTAGGATTAAAAAGAATACAAAATTACTAAGAAGGCGTCAGCTTATAGCAGAATCTTAGCGGGAGTATTAGACTGACGTCAGTACTTCAANAAGTGTCCGTTGGTTGCATTTTCCATGATTTACAGTTTACTGTGCATGTGTAAAGGCTATCCTTTACATTGGGATACAACACTTAACCGATATTATAGGAAACCCAACCCTCGATTAGATCGTTATACTGAGGACCATACAGTAACTGTCGCCACGAATTATCTAAGAAACCATAAACGATAATGAAATAAGTTCAAACATTATGTTAATAGAAGAAAGGAGGAGCTAATACAAAGTGACAATTGGACTGACATGTACACGATAGGCACTTGAAAATTNTTAAATGGCAACCTATACCAAATAACACCTTAAATGAGAGAGGACATTATTACGAATACAGTTGTATAAGTATTGTGTGGGAATTCATTTTTAAAAGTTTGTGCCAATGATACAAAATTAGGAAAATATCCATATTGAAAAAAGTAATTATTTACCATATCTTTGGAATAAAATGACAGAAGAAAACCATAATCCATATAACAAGAGATACTCAACTTTGAATGCGTCAGATGAACTGACAAGTAGGCCTACTATCGAAAAATTGGAAATACCAACCTGTAGCTGCTGAACTGTGAAATTACAAAACGACCTTATTATGCGTAAAATGGTAGTAATTTTCGTCTTCGTAAGTACAAAGCAGCCATNCGATAAAGTCCAGGCGTTGTGGTCCATCAGTTAAGCGTAATTGTTGCACCAATGTCATTTTGANAGAATGATATTTATTATCTTGCATAATGTTATGTACGCTTCCAAGTGATGTACTCAATTCTCTAGCGACGTTGCGAATAGAGGTGTGCGGATTAACCTCAAAATGGGCTAATACCGTTGCAGCATTTTCGTNATTTGTCCCAGGTCCAGTCCGATTACCACTTTTTCTATCTGGCAATTTGCCATGTAATCGCAGAAAACGCTCGATATTACAAAAGGTTTTTGGACAGGAATTGTCTCTATTTTGNATACGTTCGTTGCGTCACGTGCATTTCTTCTGCACTCGCGCCAAATAATAATAACACGTCCACCTTTTCGGTATTCGAAAAACGATTCATTATAAGACACCCGTTACTCTCTGCCGAACAACTACAATGATAAGCAAAAACTGCATATGATTTCGCTTACAACATAAACTGCAACATAAGTTCATGTCTGTTATGAGCAGTCTGTTTAATATTTACATTTGCCTTCAGCATACACAGGCGTTCCTTTACATATATGTAATGTTTATTTTACATAAAATATCAATAGGAACNGACTTGTTGGGGTATCATTGACATTGTTTTAATGCCCCCTTCATATCTAGCAGACAAAAATTGGTTCCATTTTACAAAATAAAGGTGATGTTGACTTGTCAAAGAAAAAGTAACATTTTACCTATTGTAATTAAAATTTATTAACAGCTAAAATATTATCAATCCTTGTTACTAAAGGTTTTGTGTCAATTTATTTCAAATGGCTCAAAAAACATTGCGTCTGTTGTTTAGACCGATCATTATTCATTGGCCTTGGAACAAATGCCTTCCATATCACAAAATTACTACCATTTTACGCATAATAAAGACCTTTTAGAATTTCACAGTACAGTATATACAGGTTTGTATTGGTAATTTTTCGACAGTAGATCTACTTGTCAGTTCATCTGACGCATTCAAAGTGGACTATCTGTTATCTGGATTATGGTTTTATTGTTATTTAATTCCAAAGATGCCGTTAAAAGGTTTCATTTTCAATATGAATATTTTCCCAATTTTGTATTCTTGACACAAGCTTTGTAAAAATGAGTTCCCACACAACACTTGTATAAATGTATTCAAAAGAATGTCCTCTATCAAATAAGTTGCTATTTGGTACACGTTGCCATTTAACATTTTCAAGTNCAGTGGGAGACATGGATGGCTTTCATTGCCGATTAAAAAACAAGGTGATTGCGAGTCTAGGCAGAAGCACCCCTCACATCCACTGGCTACTATACGGCCGGTTCTTTAACGATGCACAGTCACCGGAATTCCCCACATTGCGGCGCCACCTACCCACCATTCGTTTCATGGNCGATTCATTTAACCAAAGCTGAGGTTGGTCAGTGGACACGCGTTATTTGGTTTATGTATACCTTAAAAAGTGGTACAGATGGCTAAATTATCGTATTACCTCACAATTATCGTGTAGGTTGGCAACGCTCACAATGTGAGTGTGCGACCATTCCGCTATTTTCGACTATTATCAACAGTCGTTTTGAAGTTACAGTTCTCCTAAATAAAAATATNGCAATTTGTCGCTGACACGCAATTACACAATACATTATTACTCAAGCTAAAAATAAGAAAGCTAGGAGTTTCAGAAAATATCGATAGTGTGTTTTAAAAAAAATATCTTTACCTCGTATCTATAAATAGGGATATCTATTTTGATTTTATATTTTAATAATATAATAGTTAGTACATTATAAGTTTTGTGAACTGCCCACTTCGTGGAAAAATAATTGATACAAAGATGTAATTTTTAGCTGTTTTCAATGCTGTTTACCTACTATTTGTATTGTAATCCTATGTAATTATTGCGAGACCAACGGTGGGTTGGTGGCGTTCTCTTGCGGCGGAGAGTGGAAGCACGATGGGCACAGCGATTCCATGAAGAAAGGAAAAATAAAAACGGCCGTATAGTAGTGTGGCCGTGGATGTGCTCAGTTGTAAGGATAGGTTCACTAACTTTCCAGCACGGAAGCCATCCATGTCCCCTACCAGACCTATCGTGTACATGTCAGTCCAACTGTCATATTGTATTAACTTCTCCTTTCTTCTATTTAAATCATTTTTGAAATGGTTTTATTATCGTTTATGGATTCTCAGAAAATTCGTGGCTGCCGTTACGATGAACACCCTACCCTGTATACGAACATATAGGGTAATCCCAAACGATAATTTGCAGATGCGTAGATACAAATAAATCAGGAACTTTCGATGGACAATTCTTATAAATAAATTTTGGAATATTGATTCAACAATGAACGTTAGTATAGACCTACAAGCTATATTGTGTACTCGTAACTTAAGTCAATATCTGAATTGTTGTGAAAAAGGTACAGCGACAGATACTCGATATTCGATGACGGTACTCAAACAAAGTGATTAATTCACAAGGCTATTGTAGACTCGCACGAATTGGCGTTTGTTAAATTCAGGCCGTTTTTAATACGGGGTCCCTGATGGGTCATGACAAATTAACAATAATATATAAATCAATGAGTCGTGCATCAATTGTATTCACAGTCGCTACATTTTTCCAAGATATATGCTTTGCTTACGAAAAAAAATGTTTGAAATTTGCTTACGTTTATCTAATATTCGTTTGGTGAAAAAGTAATGGTAAATTAATACAAACACCAAATTTGAATATTGTTTCGTGTAAGTGATTACATAGCCTAAAAAATAGTTGTGCATCTACACGACAATTAAAAATGTGTGAACCATATTTAATTAAGAATTACACACGTTTCATTTTCGAGTCAATGAGATGTTGCAACAAGACTATTAATATTAAAAGTAAACCGAATTAAATGTTTTTACACCATGCTACAAAGTTGTTTATTTGGTTTTATGAGCCTACGTTTCAGACAGTGAAGGTCTAATGCCCGTTCTACATGCTGTCGTATGTCGGTGGTAGTATGTAGTAGCGGCCATTTTGTCTGACGTCACATCCGCGTTTCTTGAAAAGTTGTGTGGTAACAGTGTCGGATGGTGGTAGAAACAGTGTCGTAAGTTTGTCGTGAAAAGTTGGTGATCTTTCATTTTTTGTTACTACATATGGAGACAATCTAAGCCAATCATAATTAAGGACTGTTGGTGGGGGTTGTTCTCGTGCGCCTTTATTTTTCTTTATTCACTTTCTTTTGCAGTGCGTTTCAAAAAAGTCGACAGTCGTATTTGAACAAAAACAAAAAGAAAAAAATAAAAGATCGAAGGCAAACCAGGATTTGACGAGATGCTTATTGACTTTGTCAAAGATAAGAAGTTGTATGACAAAAGCCAGAGAGAGTTCAAAAATGAAGGCAGAAACCAAGAAATTTGGAGAAGCACAGTTAATACTGTTCTGATTGGTTGATATACTACGGTGTTTCCGACAATTTATTTCGATTTTTACGACAGTCATAGTCACGTGATCCAAGCTGGCCGGGCTTACATACTACAATCGACATCAGACATTATGTAGATCGGGCTTAAAGGGAGACTATTAGTACAATACTTTATACGCAGCAAAAAAAGTCAACCACGGGGTTNGAATCTAGGATCTCACGATCAGGAGCCGAGAATTATAGCATTAAGTCAACGTGTAGGTTCTAGTATAAAAGTAAATCNACGAGTTTAGAAGAGGAGAACATACATTTTATCTTACATCTAAAAATCGTTGTTGCACTCCAGATAATGCACCAGCTTGACGTACAATATCATGGCTACGTTGTTGTCGTATAGCATAATTGTTTTGTATTTAGNAGGAGGAGNTTNGTTTGATTCCTTATGTAAAGTGTTTAGTTTTATCTAGCAAATATGGTATTTCAACTTGTTTCAGATAGTGTATCACAAATTTAAGAACGATTTACCAGGAAAATACTCGTCAAATTAATTTGTATAATCCTTGTTTTTATAAAGAATTATTTGTTTAATATGTTCCCCAAATATGGTTTACAGATTTTGATTAATCCTGTATATGATTTCCAACTGTATATTTTTAAGAATGATAGAAACCGTGAACCTATGAGATGGATGTAAAAACTAACGAGAGTGAGGTGATAAGTAAGAGAGTGCCTACGTGATATGTAAATGTAAAAACCTATTGATTTCCTTAACACAATATATGCGCATTAAGCTGATTATATATTCGAATGATTAATCGGCTACCGAAAGTGTTTCGAAGACAGTGGTGTAAGAAAAATAATTGGTAAGAAAAAACACTATATGGTTCTGAATTACATCGTTGAATGCTTAAGTGGGCGAGTTTGCGTGCAATGGAAGGTTGCGAGATACAGAGTTAATGAAGAAATTATTGAATGGGTGGGCGAATGAGCGAGTGAACAATTTGGTGGTTTAAATAGTGACCGAGTTTCTGGGGTTTTGAAACACGTACTTATTGGTTTTGCAAATGAGGGAGTGGCGCGTAATGGAGTGGTTGGGTTGGCGCGTAATGGAGTGGTTGGTTTGGCGCACAACGGAGTGGTTGGTTTGGCGCACAACGGAGTGGTTGGTTTGGCGCACAACGGAGTGGTTGGTTTGGCGC
>KZ872881.1:7650-18022 GCA_003456935.1 Machilis hrabei
TATAATTATTAAATAACATATGTTTGAAGAAACCACTTCTTTTTTTCATTACATGTGCTTACAAATTAATGTTAAACATTAAGTACCCCGTTCCGCCCCGGGTTCCCCTATACACCTTTTTAAATACATTATCTCCCTTCATTGTATCGTGACTAGGAAGCAAATGATACACATTTGATGATTACAATATTTTTATTACAAAAAGAAAGACACACACACGCACACACTCATAAATGACATCACATTAATATTCCTTATTCATGCACATAGACAATAATAGTGTCAAACCTCTCTACAGGTATTACTATAAAAACAACATTATTATAAGACACTCTTATTATATGCCGTACAGAAAACGCTCCCAAACATTAGTCTACATCAATACCATATAACATCACTTTAATATGTTTATATCATATAGAAAACAATCAAAACATTATTATTTGATCTTGATCAAATATTAAATTCATTGTATGTCCCTGTACCATCACATACACGCACTTTCACTAACACTATTGATCACCAAACTTTTTCACTTTTTCATCGGTTTTGTACTAGGCTTGTAATAGTACTGGGATGGTGCTTTACGTTTGCCTCTTTGAACATACTGCGGCTGCTGACGTTGTTGGTTACCTGCTACCACCAACCGTTTCTTACGCTGCTCCACGGTTTCTTGATCACTGGTAGAAGTTGCAGAAATCGCTCCCACTGCTCTACTTTCGGCGCAATGCCTCGACGGGTCGGTAGCCAACGCGTGTCACGGCCTCCATTTTCCTTCTCGTCCACCACATGTAAATAGTCTCTTACGTGCACATACAGTTCTCCACGAAACGCTTTCACGGTCACAAAACGATTCTGATCCAATACATAATATGTCTCGAATTCCGTTGATGGCGGCATATCTCGTTTCGATGGTTCCTGTTGCTGCTGCTGGATTTCTTGCTTGTCACCTTTTCTGGTCGAAAACATGGTTTCTACTGCATTATAAAACGCATCCATCTCACCGATTATATCACAATTACCATCTTCGTTGATACTCGCTGCATTATCTGATACGTTGTAACTTGCCATTTTGAAATGAAGCAATGTATACTGTCTTTCAATCTGCTTTCACGTACCGACGTGTTGCCTCGTTGCCAATCAGTCTTTGACTACGCACATCCACCGTCTTACTCTGCGTCAAATACTGCGCATATGTCTGTGAGTGTCTCTCTCTC
The DNA here is from genome assembly GCA_003456935.1 of Machilis hrabei. NCBI lineage: Eukaryota > Metazoa > Arthropoda > Insecta > Archaeognatha > Machilidae > Machilis > Machilis hrabei. The sequence goes on from KZ872881.1 coordinate 8,868, forward strand.
ACTCTCTCTCTCTCTCTCTCTCTTGCCCATCTTCATCGCTACTGTTTCTTTTCATCGTCATCAGTTTTCACCACCACCCCCTCCTCTTCAGACTCGTGCACCAGGTTTTCTGGCAATGTCTCGCAGTCTCTTACCCATTGTAGCACATGATGTGCCCTGTCTACACGCTCGTCCTAATCTTTTTTCATATCTTCCTCCTCTGTCTTCTTTTCAATAATGACTGTAGTTGCATCACTGTCCAACACTCTCGGGCGCTGTCGTACTCAAAAACACTTTTGGTCCGTACATATCCTGTGTTTCTTCCTCCTTGCTCATAAACCCATTGTCGTTACTATTACCACTGCTGGTGCTACTCATTTCAACTGTTCCCTTTGCCATCTTTACTCCTTGCTATCAAGACTTCAACTGAACGCTCAGTTCAGTTCAGTTCAGTCAAGTAGATAGGTAGAGAAAGACCTGAAGATAACGTTGATGACATAAATCTCTACTGATTCCCGTCTCTGTTTAGTTGATGTTGCCTTCAAGAAGAAAGAGATGATAAAGTGGAGCTGGAAGCTTATGTTGAGATGAGGTAAGCGATGTCACTCAAGTTGGCGGCCGTAGAAGAGCTAGACGGAGTACGCAGGAGGAAGGATGGTTCGTTTCAGAGCTGGTTGCTGAGCTTTGGAAAGGGCCGTATTAAGTGGATCTTGGAAGTTGGGAAGGAAGTTGAATTTTGGCTTTTGCTGAATGTAGGTATTGGAGTAAGGTTACGATTTCGTTACTAGGATAAGTTTGTGAAGGTTTTGCAGAGTTAGGTTTGGAAGTTCGTACTACAACTGATGGTCGAGAATGTGAGTTTTCGGCTTGAAGATGTTGCCCTTTGATGTTGATGCCGTTCTGAATCAAAGCTGCTGCCGTGGCTTGCTGGTTGAAGAATACTCTGTACTTTGGTAAACTTGTTTGTCTTCTTGGAGAGTATGCGAGTACAATGATGGAAGTCAAACCGTTGCTCGGCGAGGGCTCGTTCTACGTCAGTTTGCTTAACATCGTAGTTGACGCCTGTGATGACTGCCGTATGTGTAGTACGAATGGAAGGCTTAGGTTTAGCTGGTTGAGAAATCTGAGGTTTGGTCTTGTTGTTTGGAATTGACTGGTTAGGTAATGGAGGTGGTGAGGATGGTGGAATTAACTGACTATTGTACTCTGTCAACTCTTTAGTAATTTCCACCGTTTGGGTTGCTTGGGATGAGAGGTTGGGTAAGAGAGGCTCTTTCTCGGTGCTGGTCGTATCGGTGATGTCGTAACCCCTGGCATGGAGCTTGGATTCCCAGGTGTTTAACGCTTGCTTTAGAAGCTGGTAGACCGCCACCAAAGATGCCTTTGGAATTTCTGGTATGTATTGGATGGAGTCAGTCTCGTCAAGTATGAGTTGAACCGCAGTTCGCTTAATGTTGGCTGGATCTCCTTCGTGGAATAAATCTGAACAATCGAAGAGCTCCGTTGACACGATGCTGCTTCCGTGGATACCAAGTTGTTTTTCCAGTAATGACTGAACGCTTCCCTCTCCCCCTTTCTTATACACAATCACCTTCCCACTCACTCCTCTCACGTATGCGCTGACTCCGCCTCCTTCTACACCCCCACACCTATTTTCCCACCTTCCCCCAATTCTACTTGCTCCTCCATGGGGAGGTGGGGATGTACGGGAATATCTAGAGCATCGCCTCAGAGGTAGCTCATTAGCATTATTCGATAATTGACATTCTAACTCTTATGTAGGAGCATCTGTGGTTCATTTAGTACTCCTAGGACAAGGGTGCAGCCTCCGATAATTACTTTGATAAGCATATGAATGAAGTAATTTGATATAATATATAAAGTAGTTGCACGTAAATCTCTTGGAATGGACAGACAGTTTTGGTACATATCATTTCAAAATAATGTTTAGAATCTTAAAAGCAACTGGTGAATACTTGGAACCCCGAGTAAACAGTGTTTTCGTATCCTTACCTCGTTTTTTTTTTATTTGTAAATTTGGCACCATGGCTACACTCTGTAAATCCCCTTTGACTTAAATTTGACAACGCAACTGAAGTCAGCATTAGAAATATAACAAACTGGTATTCAAGCCTCAATTCTTCTATTAACCAATTTTTGTTTCTCTAAATGCTTCTAAATTGATCAACATTGGGTAGGTAGCCTTGCAAGACTATAGCTATTTTTTAAGTACCAGTATTTTTGCTAATACTAGTGTAATATAGAGTGTATTGAAAAAGCACATATTCAAAAATGAATGACACCTAGGATAAGTAGCTTTCCGAGGAAGAAAGAACGGAGGTATAAAGAAAAAAATCCCAAATCCTTCCGGTTTCGTATCAGCATCAAAGTCCTGACAATCCGGTAGATAGGCAGCATGTACTTTGCCGTCACTGCTGGCGCTATGGAGGATGCTATGGATTTTAACTGGCATGCCTAGGCCGTAATCGATTCGTGTGTCTATGAAAATTACCGTATTGTTTGTTTCACACATACAACTCTTAGCTTATTTCCAGCCAAAACAAAAAACTAATGGAAATAACCCAGAACTCACCAAGTGAGTCGAATACAAGCCCATATACACGACAGCATCCAAGTGTTCTCCTTACTGTCAGCAGCGAGGGTTGCCTATCTGACGGAAATTGGAAACTTTGATGCCGAAACGGCGGCATTTGAGTATTTTTTTTCCTATTTTGTTCCCCAGGAAAGACAAACTATCCACACTAGCCATCGTGAAGTTTCGAAAATACTTTTTTTTTTTCTGTACGTTGGAGTTGGAAATTATCCATTGTCTGGTTAGCTCTACTTGCTATTTTTTGAGAGATTTCTCTACTCTCTGCATCTTGAAGTCGGTGCTTAGAATTGGTCCGAAATTTCTCTGTCTGCTCTGAGATTCGAACCCAAGATCTCATGACCCAAAGTCTAGTGCGTAATATAATTTGGATTGTGAGATGCTGGTTTCGAATCGCATGATGCCTAACAACGAGAGTAGAGCTACCTCACGAAACCTACCAAGTAGAACTAACCAAACAATGTCCNAATATTTAATATCATTTAAATGTTATTTGATATAGATATATATCTGAACTTCACCCCTATAAGCTACCCCCGTAGCAACGTGCCTGTTGCAGCAGCTTCAATTTGTGTTCAATTCCCCAAATCCCAAAAACGCTGCATCACTTCACCGAATTTGGTCACATATTGAAATAGTATTGACAGTTGTGGCCGTTTCCAAATAGTATCTGGTATCCGATCCATCATTTATGCTGCAAAGTTTGTCTCGCGATCTCTCGTAATCGATTCGATAACATCACCGTTTAAATATTGGAAAGGTAATTCTGTATATCACTTCAAAGTATCATTGCATTTAGTGTGCTATGAGGTGATTTATGAAGGCAGTGTCATATTCTGCTAAGTGGTTCACCATCTCATTGTGGCTTCGACGGTTACTGGAACTTTCATATTCATCGTGCCCATGAAATTAGAGCGCCTGTTTTGTAAGAAATGTGTAATACTAATTTCGCTGATCTTTTTAAACGTTCAATTATGGTTTTCGATACTTTAGACTTTTATCACAGTAAAAGAAAATTGAAAGGCAAATGTTGATTTTGTGTTAGTCAGATATAAGCCTGGATGCAAAACTCATATTTTTCAAATTATTGTAGCTACTACTTGTTCACACAGATTTTTAATATTCCATAAAAACAACAAGCACGGCTAAGAGTGAGGAAGATACTCAAAAAGTGTCCACTGATGACCAACAGTGAAGCCATTGCCATTGATGCCCTACGCACTAGTCTACAAGCTGTAGACTTATCTACACCTGCCTTGTACGTCCCTGTTGTCTTTAATCTCAGCGTCATTAGACACTGCAGTAATGGTAACAAACACATGATTCGGTACTTTAAGTTACCCCCCCACCCACTAAACAAATATTTATGGACGCATTATCGTAAACTGTGCTTGCATTGTTAAACTAGTATTAAATATATAAAAATGGATGGATAGTTAATATGCTAATTACTTTTTGAGAGCGATACCTCATATATTTGTCGTTTGGGTATTCCGTGGTAACAGTAAATAAGTATAATTTACACATCTTGTACTGCATTCGAAATTCTGCTTCTTATAACAATAACTTCTTGTTGTACAGATCTACACAGTTCAAGATTTCCAGATTATATGTTTCAAAGTCAATCAGCTATCTTTGAAAATGCTTAACCCCATATTAAGTAAGTTTACCGGTCAACTCTGGAATTTTGAATTTAATCTCCGTTTGATGTCGCATAATTAAGGATTGGATACTAACTAATATACGTATATATATTTATTTTACCTAATAACTCGACCACCTCAAATACCTCCTGTATTATGCACCCTATCACAAAATATTGCATACAAAACTTGCATAGTTTCAAGGGGGATATATGATGTACAAAACAGGTTCGGTATAACATCGTGCTATTCTAACATATCAAGGTCACCTGAATTTCTAACATAGAACCATTTATTTTTGTGTTATCAGGGTTGTAAGGCTAACAGAGACAAATACGGTGACCTAAAACTAATTACTATTTGAATGGCCCATTCATGAATGAATGAATGATTAGATGTTGTGAGGGCTCATCAACTTGGGTAAGCCATTAGAGTCACAGAAGTGATGAGAACAGTAAGCGACTATAGACAAACATATGCGATGTAGCCGACCTGAATCACCGATAAAAGAAAAAAGACTGTTTATTGATGCGGGATTGTCAGACAGAATGTCAGAGAGGGCTTCAGAGAGATTTTGGGAGATTCGGTGGGGTCAAAGATGGTAGCAATCGAGTAGAGTGTGACGAACTGTGAACGCCACACGGCAGAGTTGCCACACTGGAGCATGTTCATTTTGTAAAGGATGGGAGTGTGTGATTAAAGAGTGGCCAATTCGAAGTCGGCACAGTACTACTTCTTCTCGACGATTAGGGCATGATGATGTACTCCAAGGTGCTGGAACAGGTTTCACCAATCGTAATTTATTGTGTCTGACATCTTACCATTCCGTGTGCCAGGACCGCAGAAAATGCTGGTGGAGGAGGATCTTTTAGTCTGAGGCAAGCGCTACTCGAGCCAAGGGAGTATCCAAAACTTCAGCCTCTCTTGCGCTACATCCACTGCTTCATTACCGNCGATGTTGCGGTGTCCTGGTACCCAAATGAAACAAACATCGATGTCTCTGTATGAAGTGAGGGTAAGTAAACGTTGGATTCGTTGCACCGGCGGGTGAACAGGATACATAACTTAGCTTGTAGGGAGCTTAATGAATCACTGCAGATCACTTACCTTAACCAATGAGGTGAGGCAGGGTGGCAACATGTACGGTCCAATCACCTGATCCCCGATTAGCCCATAGCCCAGCCCATACGTTAACGATGAAGCGCACCTGGTATTCTCTCGTGAACGTGGTGTGAGGATTCTCATCAGCCCACACATGTCTATTCCTCGAGTTGTACATTCGTTCCCTGGTAAATGTGGCCTCGTCAGTGAAGAGGACGAACTGAGGATATTGAGGATCCCTTGCGCAGCACCGCAAAAACCACTGTCCGCTGGATCTATGTCTTGTATCTTTAGGGGACGGTAGGGGTAGAGCTGTTGCTCCTGCAGTACCTGCCATACGTTGCTGCTGTTGACATGCATGTCGTGGGCGATCACTCTCGTGCTTATGGGCGGTTCGTTCGATAACCGATCCAGCACATCCTCCTCAAAACTTCGGATGCGCAGGATGCGGCGTGCCCCATTGTCGCGTTTGTGTACACGGACAGAGCCGGTGTCACGCAGCCGCTGGAAAACTCGTGCAACATTTTGTGGGCTGGGATTCGTCTGCCAAGTAAACGCTCGAGCGGCCCTGCCATTTCCCTGAGCCATTCCTTAAACAAGAAGCATGTCTGAATACTCTAAAAATGTGTAGTCCTCCGCCATGACTACAGCACGGTAGAATAACCTGAAGTGACTGCAAGCGCATGGCAGAGTACAACTGGTAAGTGACGTGTTGATCACGTGATGTTTGTCGTCTGCTGGCCAATGGAACGGCCGCCTGGTGGCGATTTGTGTAGCGGCAGGTTAGCAGTGCGCGATAAGTTGCCTACCCGTCAGGCGTATGTACTTCGGGGTTGAAAACGCTCTTTCAAACAAGGTATCACACAAGGTATGTTACCATTTCAAATTGTGAAGTTGATAGGCCTACCAGGTCTATCGCAGGCTCATTCATTTGGCTGTTACAGTTGTTGAACATCTCCTTTGGTTTTAGAAGTGACCTGTTTTGTCCTATTTGTCAATCTCAATTATTTCCAAAGATATCGAGTGTGGTAAGTGACTTCTCCGTCTTTTGGGCGAAATGCAAATGGGCTTGCAACTCGGAAACAAGGCATTTCCGGACCCATGTTCACATATGCTTTTTTCATTATTTTGATGTGTCCAACGTACTCCCGACTTTTGTAACATTTATTCACAAACACCATGTATTATCCATTGAGTACTATTCATGTAAGACAGTAATGAAAACGTTAATTTAATTACATGGAATAAAATAACTCGATCAGTTATTTTTAAAACCTGTTTACAATTAGTTAAACACACCAAACCTTCATCTAATTTGTTGCTATTCCTGCGTAGATTTGATTTTGATCAATAGTTTGAGATGCGTAAACTTTGTTATATCTTTTGTTCAAAGAGCTATGATATTATAACGGAAACGTTTGTCACCATATTACGGTTTTTAGACTATAGATTTTGAATGTCATATTCTAGTTTCTTATGACGTAAACCTATATACAGCATAAGCTTTGATGTCAAATCTGATATGTTACGAGTTGAAAGCCGGTCACGGCAGATCATTTGCTTAGCCATCTCTCGTACAAAAAATCATGGGTTCAATTCCCAGTGAAGGCTGTGTGTGTTGTGATTTCCTTTCTACTTCATTAATCAAAATGGGCATTATTCATATTCCTGAAACTACCCATCAGGTGTCAGAAAGACATAAAACATGTATCGTCACATACGAGGATACATCAGTATTTTCTTGCAGTCGGTTTCACGTAAAATACGATAGAAGCTTGTGAATTATATCATGCTGGATTTAACCGTCTTCAGTCACATTTCAGATGAAAAGAAGGCTTCGCAAGATATCCTATTCTACCACGAGATGGATTGACATTAAAAATTGCCTAATTCTATTCGTGCGATATTTTTGGTAACAATAATCAATCGTCTACGACTTTTATTTCCCTAGCCGGTAATTCAAATAAAAGCAAATGGATTCGAACCCGTGACAAAAAATAATGAAAATGGCTTGCTCTACTTATATTTGCACAATTTTGGTGCAAAAATTAACTTTCTACGACNAACAGTTTTTGCAAACTCGATGACAAATCATTTTGTTCATATTTCGAATAAAGCCTTAGGATTCGAACCCATGACAACAAACACAAAATTGAAAAAATGGCATGATCCACTTAATGTTTGCAAACTTTCTATTAAAAAATAAACCACCAGTTTTTGAGGACTCGTTGTCGAAAGGTTTTCGAATAAAAGTCTCTGGATTCGAACCCATGACCTGGAATAAAACGTTAGTAAAAATGGCTCAATCTACTCAATATTTGCAAAATTTTGGTTCCAAAATGAACCTTCTACGACGAACAGTATTTGCGAACTGGCTGACGAAAAGTTTTGTGCATATAAATCCACATGCATACCTACATATAAAGCAAAGAATTTTTATAAAGTATATTATAAGTATAAATACGGCGCAGGTTATTTGCTATCTCCTTTCGATAGTGCAATATTTGAACGTAAGATTTTTCAGACAAAGTTTACCAAAAGCAATTCTGTATTCACATTAAAAATAAACACTTGAACGTTTGACAGAAAATTTCTCATAGCCACCATCAACAGAAGCGATTAACACAATGTCCATTGGCACAGTTTCTAGTTAGCAGAAAGGGAAGAAAGATGTTTAACACAAAGTTTCCAACCGGCATGTATTGGCATAGTGTCCCCAAGGGAAGCATTGGCACAGTGTCCTTTCTAACAGTTTCCAAAAGCTCGACGTTGGCACAGTTTCCTTTGTCACAATGTCCCCGTTTCCCTCTCTGAGGGTAACAAATATTCTCAACATAAATAATTATCTGAGATCAAAATTTCAATATAACTCTTTCCTTGGTTCCTTGGTATTAGATCTAACGAGGTTTTACTATAATGAAAAGTAATCCAATACCATGATCTTCCATACAAGGAAATATTATGATATTATGCTCCATCTCCACAAAACATTCCATCCAAGTGAATTTTTGTCGTATTTAGAGTGTTCGCTACAGCCAGGCCCAAAATCACGCTCCCGGAAAACAAATCGCTTAATATGTGGCTCATGTTGAACAAATCCGGGAAACTAAAAAAGAGGAGACATAGAACAATGCCTTGTGTTGATTTGGGTATACAATTTTGTCAAAGTTATTAAAATGTAATATGAGTAATTTGGTAAATTCGGCTTTTTTTTTTAAATTGGAGAAATAACCAATTTACACGTATTAGATTTTAATTGATTTTTGAAAATGTTACACCAAAATCAACACAAGGCATTGTTCTATGTTTGCCCTTTTTTAGTTTCCCGGGTTTGTTCAACATAGCCAGATATTAAGCGATTTGTTTTCCGGAAGCATGATTTTTGGCCTGGCTGTAGGGAATACACTTAACCAAACTATAATATAATTTATAATATTGAATGTAGTACTTATCCAAAACTGTACAGAATGTCATATTTTTCGAGCACCTCAACTTTTGTAAAAACATATCGTCGAGAACCAAAATATGATAGCAGTAAACCAACCCGGAAAAGATGTTGCTGGAGATGCCCTTATTGAAATTATAAATAGGAACAAACCTACTGGAACTAAACATCTGTTTGAAGCTAGCTGTTCACAAAGTCAGTTAAAACCACCCACAAAAGGCACAATAAACTTTACTAATCCAAATAACTAATCCTTTCGTAGGCAAAGGCAACATACTTGCTTCCTAAATCTCTATACATTCTCATGAGGTGTAGGTTTTTATTTAACCCTTTCGTACGCGAAGGCAACTTATTTGCCGCCTAAATCTCTTTACAA